>KK499884.1:647424-844352 GCA_000688715.1 Glossina pallidipes
ATATATATGTATACATATATATATATATATATATATATGTATATATATATATATATATATATATATATATGTACGTATGTACCTTTTTGCGCTATAAACACATGCACAAGTGCGAGCTTGTATTGCGTTCCTACATATATGCAGATGTATACAAAAACATTCGAGTTTAAACGAGCTTTTCTACCAAACAAAGGAATTGGTAGAGAACGGAGAAAGAAAAACAAGAAAGTAATTATATTCGGTTCTGGTCGGATCTTCTAATCACTTACCACTATTAGCTGCTAGTGCGACATTTAGATGGACGAATGGAAAGAACATACCTTCGTCCAATATATCGGTTCTCTATTTTAAACAATATTTTGATCTGACATCACATTTAAAATAACCGTTCAATTAAACAATTCGTCCTGCATTTCTGTGAACATTTCCTAACTCTTATAGAGAAGAGAATCCAAAGGAAGACGCAAACTGACATTGTCCACACTTAGCGAAGGATTAATTCTCATTTTTTAGGAAGATCTTTTTAGTTTATTGTCATGTAAAGCATCATTTTTCAAGCGAGCCCTTATATGGGTTCTCTGCGAAGAATAGGTCTATCTAGTCCGAATTTGTTGCAGTTAATTTGTATGCATTGGAAATCAGATTTTTTATCTCATAAAGGCTTACTTTTTGTATGAAGAAAGGAAACAACCAGCCTACTTTACGGCCACTTTTGCTTTGAGAATTTTACAAAACTTTGCGAACTGAGCTCATGTACTAGTATTCTCAAAATAAGTAATTACAGACGGAATGCCTGCAAAAGTGGTTCGCTCAAGTCTATTTTTAACAGATTGCGTCTTCAGGCCAAAACACGTTAATGTAAAAAATCTCCTCACAACAAGTCAAAATAAGCGTACATACGACAGAGCATCGCAGTTTGCCCTAAAGATTTTAGACCATGATGCACATGATGACCAGAAATGCTATCTTTATTCACAGACTTACTTATACTTGTGAGCATCCAGTTCGTCAGATGCACACGTACGATGAACTTAATTCTTCTCGACTATGAATATTTAAGATCGTCACGATTTTTTTTCTTTTCGAACGCTATAAAGTTATGGATTTCGATAGCTCCTAACATCAAAGCAAATCGGCTTAGAGCTGTTCTATCAGGTTTTCCAAATATTCTAAATTTGATTTGTTTATATACATTTTGTTTAATTTTTTCATTGTAAAATTCATTAGAGATACTCTAACGCTATTATCGTTGTATCACTTATGCAGGAAGAGACTTCATAATCTTATTGGTAGAAAACTCTTTTTTCAATCTTAACTGATCTTAATTCATATTAATTATTGAACACAAATATACATTAGTAAGCTTCAGACAGACAGACAGCTTGACTTAAATCAAATTGATCCTTATAATGGAAGTCTGGGTCTGGTTATTAATCGTGCATCTACAAAAATTTAATATACGCTACAAGTGACGTAAAGTGCAAACATTGTATTTACAATGCCCGCCTTATTTAATCCGTGAGTATATAATTTTTTCGATAAACATTACATGCTTTTTGAAACTTGACCTGAGATTTTCTTAGCGAAATTTCTGATATGTAAAAAAAAAAATTCTTCAAGACTTTTGAATTAATCCTAATAAGACTACAATAAAGAACATTTGAAATCAATCGTATTAGTCGTCCAGCCAAAGTTTTGAGTATAAAATCAAGTTTTCACCACAGATAACCACTATTCAAGCTAATCAAGAATCTATATATATGTACATGTTGTAACGCGAGAGTCTTACCTGAGCTTTTCTTAAAAAAGTATAAAAACTTTTTCCTAATTGTCAGTGGGTTTCCAAAAAAAAAAAAAAAATATCTCACAGAAAGAGGACAAGTAACTAACTAACCGAACATACAAGCAAACCACTTGCAACAATTTTCATTTCTTTTTTTTTCTACATTAATGAAATATGGAACAATAAATTAAGATATAGAATGATTGTTTTCTTGTGCTTAAAAAAGAAAAAACTTACATCGTTACGCTGTTGATGAATACTTTTTCCAAAAGAATTCATGATTTTTTTATAATTAAAATTTAGCATTACATGAAGAACAAATACTTATATGCAACGGAAAACGAAACAATGTAACACAACAGAAAAAAAAAAACAACAAAACAAAACTGAAAATTTCAAAAAAAGGAAATATAAGTTTTTTAAGTTTCTCTTTTTGTTTGGTTTTTCTTTTTTTTTCTTTTTTTTTTTTTTTAATTTTCGAATAATTAATCAAAATCTACTTATTTTAAAAAGTTGATATATAAAAATTTGTATATCTATTTTTCTTTTTGGAACTATTCTTTGTTCAACCACTACTGCTGCCGTTCTCAGGTCTTTGTTACAACAATCACAGCACTTTTCTTTATAGGTTGTAAAAAAAAAAATAACAAACAAGATGGGAAAAATTTTTAAACAATTTGCACATACAAGTATATATATATAAACATATATATATATATATATATATATGTATATATACATATATATATACATATATATATTTATTTATTTATATAAATATATTCATATATATATACATATATTGGTAAATGCGTAGTAAGTTGCTTGTAGTAATTTCTTCTTTTTTTTTAATTATATTTTCCCTTTTGTTTTTTAATACATTATTACATATTATTTTTTATTTTAATCACAAACAAAGACTTCTAATTGTATGCGATATTGTTTTTGTTTTTTTGTTTTATTTACGTTTTCTCTTGTTGCTTATTTTTCGTATTGCATTTGCCTTTTATTTTTTTGTATTCGCCTTCAAAAATTACTTTTTGTACTTTGCTTACTATTTTTTAAAAACATTTTTATGTAATAATTATTATTTTATTGTAATTTTATATTTTTTTTTTAGATATTTTTCGCTCTTCTTAAAAACGACCAAATGCAAGAATCTTTCCGTAAAGTTTGTTAGGAGAAAATGTATTTTGCATTTTATTTAACCTCAATTTGTGGTTGTTGTTGTTATTGTCGTGTTGTTGTATAGGGTGGCCTTTCCTTCACAATACTTTCTTACTTAATTTTCTAACTGGCATTACCATGCAGTCAAGCAGTCAATAGAGTAAAAATGGCAATG
Organism: Glossina pallidipes; assembly: GCA_000688715.1. NCBI lineage: Eukaryota > Metazoa > Arthropoda > Insecta > Diptera > Glossinidae > Glossina > Glossina pallidipes. Next base: position 650,550 of record KK499884.1, read on the forward strand.
CCTTTCTTATAAAGGAAAAAAAAAGAAAAAAAGAGGACAAAGAGGAAATGGCAGAGTAAGAAAATAAATTAGTGACACATTCCAAAACGATTTTCTTTAGAATAGTTGTAAATTTTCATTTGCTACTTTAAGATAATTAAATAAAATATGGTAAGTTGAGCTTAAACAATATTGAAGCGTCTCTAGAATAATCAGACTAGCAAAATAATGTCTTTCGTTCATTTTAGGCTAATTATACGGAAGACCAGCTAGCTGGTAAGTTAAAGAAAATTATCAAAACTTAAAAACGAACTCGAGATTTTATCTTAATTGGGAGTTGCCTTTAAATTGACCAATGTGGAAAATGACGCATGTCGAAAAGAAGTGGATAAATTAAGCAAATCGAGATCAAATAACTTTCCAAACAGTTTATAAAGACTCATCAGAGTACGTTTCGTGTCTTCTTATCTCCTATTGCGTTGTCTATGGAAGTTATTTGATCAAATAACTTTTGCTTTAATCATTATTGGTAACTCATTGAAAGTTTAGAGCAGCGCATCAGAATACATTTCGTGTTTTCTTACCTTCCATTGCGTTGTCTGCGAAACAAGTGTTTTATTTATTACGAACTGCTTCCATTTTATATAGTTTTTTCTTTATGTATTTTATTTGTGTGACCTTTGCACAGAACACTTCAACCGTAAATGGTTGCTGTAGCGAAGCATGTTCTATTGAAGATAAATCCTTAAAAGGAGAAACTCGATTTATTTTCCTCGTTGTAAAAAAAATTTTCCATTAAATATCGTAGAAAATTACGCAATTTTATTTATTGACAACTTTGGTTTACTGGCCAAGTAGGCTAATTATTTAATTTTACGATACGTTATGTTCGTTCCTTCCCCTGTCTATCACCTAGAAATAAAAGGCAAAGTGAACCAAAAATATACAAAATATTAATCGATCTAGCATTAAAAGACCGTTCGTCCGTCTGTCGTTCTCATGCTTCGTTTTTTAAACATCAGGATGGACAGTTAAAACGCAGCCGCATTGGCAGTAGGTTTTTGAGATCTATAAAGTTTTAATTTCAAAATACTGCGTTCGAAATAATCGAAACAACTTATAAGGAATATTAACCGGGACTGTCTAAAAGTTCCTTTATGTTTAACTCCTCATTGATGTTTGGTAATTAAGAAGAAAATAATTATATTGCAGTATCGTTCCATTTGAAAATATTTGGGAAAGTAATGTAAATGTGCAAAGTAAATATCTTTGCAATATATTCAAACATCTGTAGTTATCACGACTTAAATTACGGGTACATTACACATTCGTTTTGTAGAAATCGTTCCAATTGGACAACTGAGACTTAATAAAACATTTGGCAATTATAATACGTAGCTTAGGAATGTTAGGTGCCAAACATTCGCGCTAAAACGAATATGTATTTTACTTGCTTGTTTTTTCTATAAGTGGAATTAAGCGAGTATTTTTGTTTTAAGTTTATTATATGGCCAACATTCACAACACAGGCAAACGCAAGAAAGTATTTGCACCATAATTTGTTGGATTGTATGTACATTTCGTCTCCTAATATTGTTATTAGTGTAATTTAGAGCAAAGAAATAAATCCTACGACTATATAGGATGATCACTAAGGCTATTGATTCTTTCTTTCTTTAAATGGTAGACTAGGTGGTTACTCCAGTCGCTTTAATAAACTCAAATATTATGATTAATGAACTAACGTACACTGAAATAAGCGAGGACGGACGGACATGAGTAAACAAAACGGAAATCTTTGTAAAGCATATACGTACACAGTCTAGAAAGTTTATTAAATGAATTTCTGAGGGTTGCGCACAAAATCTTCGTGATGGGGCGTGTTATAAGTAACAAAATTATATCCGGTCGTGACCGAGTCTTTTATATCCATAGCAGTAATCCTGAAAACAAAAGAAAAGAACTTAAAAGTGTAATTATGTATTGCACTCTATGAGTAACAGGCAAAAAACACGGGAAACGAAGGTGTTTGCAGGTTTTCTTACAAGGACGAGTGAGCGTAAGCTTGCTCCTTGAAAAGTTTGGGTCATTTTCAAGTTCTTTTGCCAGTTTGTAAGCGATGTCCTCATCTTTCCGAACAGGAGGATTCTTACCACATATTACGCACTTGCGCCGAGGGACAGATGAACAGACGGACATATTGAGTGCATTCCGCATTTGAAACTGGCCAAGATTTATATACATTTGAACCTTGCTTCTGTGCGTTATAAAATTATGTGTCGTACTTTATAAGTAAGAAGCGAAAAACACGCAAAACAAAGATGTTTACAATTTTTTTTGTACAGGACTGTGGGTCGTGTCTTGTCTTTTGGCGGCTTTACGTCGTTTTCAAATTCTTTTGCAAATTTCCAGCCGATGTCGTCATTTTTGCAAACGAGAGAATGTTTACCAGACACTACACAGTTACGCAGTTCCGAGCTTGAAACTGGCCAAGAATTCATACACTTTATGCTTCTGTGCGATATAAAAATTGTGGAAAAAAAAAATGAAATTGTGACACTATAAAACTAAGTAGGCGTGTCTGCTTTTTTCATTTTTGTAGGGACACTACAGCGTCGCCCATACAATATGCGATCCAATTTTTCTAGCTTTATCTGCTAATGTTTATAAGTAATGAGCAAAAAACCAATTTTTTATTAATTTTGAAAAACAGAGATGTTCCCAGTTTACGTGGTAGTGTAGGCGTTTCCTTCGACTGATTTGAACCATTTTCAATATTAACCTTTCAATAACTTCCAATGTTTCTGTCAAATTTGAACTCATTCTTGCGGCCAGGACCGCAGACATCACACGGACGCACCGACGTATATACTTAAATCGATTCAGAATTTGATGCTGATGAAGAATGTATATACTTTGCAGGGTCCTTCTGGACGTTGCAAGCGTTCTGACGAAATGAATGTAACGCTCATCATCCCATTATCCCCATCATAAAAATTAAAAATAAAGTATCCACGATACTATCAGAACTTTGAGATCAACATAGTTAATATTAAACGCTTCTTTTCTTTTTTATAAAAATATTATGCGCGTTATGAAATTTGACTTAAAGGCATATCTATCTAGTTTTAGTTTTCTAATTCATTTTTTTTTTCCTTCAAATTTTTATAACAAACATGGTCAAATTGAGACAATACATGTGTCTTATGGCATATCAATTACATGGTGATTACGACAGAATTCGTATATAAACTATTTTCTTAGTTTGTCTTTATGTTTTATCACTTAATGTCGATCTAAAAATGTTGACACTCTACACCGCTTGTGGTATAGATTGCATTAAGCTCGTGGCCGTATGTAATACCCAGTAAGGCTTAAGGCAGACCTACCTTTGATTATACTGATCGATTCAGATTCATTTTCTGCAGCACTTTCTGAATCTATGAACGCTTGTCTGTTCATCTGATGTCTATCCAAATATTTTTGTGCTCAACCTACAGATCGCAATTTTTGATACATTTTGATGAAATTTAGTGCGTTGATGTGTTTTGACCGAATAACGAACGCTGTCGAATATAGTTTGTATCGGTTCATTTTTTTGACAGCTTTCCATATAATGCTTTATTTTGAAAAGTCTTTCTATGGAAGAAAATTGCAATTTTCAAAATTTCTCTACGAAAGTCGCTGAGTAATCAATAGTATTTTGACTTTCTTAATTGTTATAAAAAATCTACTTCGGCGGGAAAATTTTTGAACCCTTCGTAACAAATTTGTTCTTACGAAAACTGAATCCATACATGGCAAAAAGGTTCAGTTTTCAATATTTCATGATGAAAATTGTTTCATAATAATATAAATAACAAAGAAATCCACATTAGCGGATTTGCCTCTGTTAAATCTAGTTTTTCAGGAAATGTAATTTCTTATATGCCAAAAAGGTGTAACTGTTAATGTTTCATTATGAAAATTTGCTCAAATTGAGCTAAAACTTAAATGGACCAGACTGAAACCGCATGGCGCCCCAATCCCTATGAGATATCTCATGAACAGCAAGAAAAAGGTTTCAGGTTCAGAAAAAGGTTTAATTTTTAATATTTTCTGATGAAAACTGATACATAGTAGCAGATAGGTCCACTTTTTAGTTCTTAACATACAGAAAGATTGTGATGAAAAACAAACACTTATATGGATAGAAAGTCTAATTCTAGCTTCTTAAGCGGGAAACTGACGAAATAATAAAATTTTTACGAAGTAAATTAAGTTTGCAAAATTTAGGTCGCGTCATGTGATATTTAGAGGTGTTCTCCAATATGACGACTTTCTTGAAAAGTATGTTTTTGTCCGAAAATATGTAATTTTTGGTGTATTATTAGCAAAAGGAGCGAATAATTTCCTTAGACGAGGATGTGTAGAATATCTAATCGTCCATCTTGCCCGACTAGAATGTCCTTAACTGTTTTGGCTTAATTCAATGCCACAATCGTATAGAAAGCGTTTTCAAATATTCTCCCTATGTCTCCAGAGGGCTTCATAATAATCAGTTTAAAAATTGATGAAATACTTTTTTTGCGAACTCCGAAAAACAAACCCACAAATTGAAAAAAAGAGGCATTTCAAACGAAAGAGCATAACAAGAGCCTAAGCAGACTTAAAATATCAACAAAGTGTATGATACAAGTAGACAGACGAAGAGAGGGGTATAAGAATTATGTCTACATACTGGTTATGTACAAATTGGGTATGAAAATTGCATACAACATTTTTAGACAGGCAAATAAATTTTAGGCATTTATCGTAAATTTTATTAAGTTGAAGTTTTAGTAGTTGTTTCCATTTGACGGGGTGAAATTGCATTTATACATTTTTCCGATTACCATTTAAACTGAGATGTATATATACGACCCGCCCACTAAATACACATTTACTACCTTGGAGGGTATCATTTTCATTTTAATATAGATGTTTGCGAAAAATAATTTCTTTTTTCTCTTTTTATATTTCTTACAGATTTTCAAGAAGCCTTCAATTTGTTTGACAATCGTGGCGACGGGAAAATTCAACTTAGCCAAGTAGGTGAATGCTTACGAGCCTTGGGGCAAAACCCCACCGAATCCGATGTGAAAAAGTGTACACATCAATTAAAGTCGGATGAGCGTATATCCTTTGAAGTATTCCTACCTATTTATCAAGCAATTTCTAAGGCTCGTTCTGCTGATACAGCGGACGATTTTATTGAAGGCTTACGTCATTTTGACAAAGATGCAAGCGGTTTTATATCATCGGCCGAACTACGACATTTGCTTACTACGCTGGGCGAGAAATTAACTGATGAAGAAGTTGAACAATTACTAGCTAATCAAGAAGATTCCCAAGGTAATGTCAATTACGAAGAATTCGTACGTATGGTCATGAGTGGCTGAAAGGGAAGAGTTAACCAAATAATAAAAAAACACTACCACTACGATATATATATATATACATAGAATTTTTATGCCTACTTAGAATGTTTAAGCAGCATTTCCTTTTTAATCTTTTTTTTTTTTATTGAGAAATCTGTTACACAAGTATTCTACCGGTAAAATGATTTGTTTGCATTTACAAAGTATTTGTATATTTACATAATTTTGTGAGCCCACAATTACAAAAAAAAAAAACACATTTTATACGTTTACATACTAATTTTTGCTTCTGTTGTTTTTTTCTTCGAAAAGTATATTACATCTAAACAATTTGTTCTATAATAAAAATAAATTAATAAAAATATAGATTTTTTATATTCTATAAAATAAATGTCTTCCTATTGTTCTGTTCGTTTTAAAATTCCCAAGACCATGTAGCACATGCTCCATCAGCATTATCCGTAATTTTGATGTCGTTCAGTTTTGTATTTATATGTAAGCTATTGTCTGAAAGGTGACGAAAGCATATAAGAATTTTATTATTTTATATTGTCTACGGCTTTCCGCAGCTTACCTCGTAACTGATCGTAGTCAGTTATTTGCATTCCGTAGCGTTGCGTTACGTCCAAGATACTTGTATGACGGCATTGTTTGAAAAATGTATGACTAAGTAATTTAAAGGCTGGCCAACGATTGCTGGGTTTCTTTTCCATACATATCTCCGTGAATTGATGAAATTCATCTGTAAACAAACGTTGCAAGTAAATTTGTTGCGTTGCGGCAGCAATACTGGAATCTGTTTTATTTGTAGTGGCTAGGATATCTGTACACAGAAATAATAATATTGAAGGTTGTTGATAATTTCCAGTAATTTTTTTTTTTACCTATTATTTCATCTACGGCTGGGCAAGTAGTACGGTCTAGAAGAGTTGGAACATTGCCGCGTATCTTTTCCGTAAACATAAATGTGGGTTGCGAATCAGCAAAAGGTTCTATGCCGTTAGCAAGTTCGCAACATGTTATACCAAGAGAATATATATCTGACTTTTCAGTGTAACCAATCAAATTTTGTTCTAAAACTTCGGGGGCTAACCAATTTAAACTGCGCGCACTGTGTGGCGGAAGCTGATGCAACGCTGTAACGCGACCACCATGTGATAAGAAACTGGTACAATCGCGGAAACCTGTCAGTACAGCCTTAGTTTGATTTAATAGGATATGACTCCCTCTTATCGAACGATGTACATAACCACGACGATGTAAATACTCAATACCGGCCAAAACATCCCTCATTATTAGCGCAATAAGAATTTCAGGGAAGCCTAAACTTGCGAATAAAAATTCCATTAAAGCATGCCATATCTTGCCTTGTAAAAAAGACCACACCACATCGCACCTGTATTAAAACAATTTTTTATTGTATCGCGGCAGCTGCCAAAGCACATTAGAGGAGTTGTAACCCATAAATCACTTTCATTTACAAATGCCGTAAAAAACGTATGCAAATTCGGATGACTAAATTGACGCATAGCCAAAACATCGTCGCGTATTTGTTCCGCATCTTCTTTTGATGCTTTGTCTAAATGGTATTTCTTCAATGCAACATGTTGACCATTGCTCCTATTGCGAGCCATGTAAACTGTGCCATTGGAACATTTGGCCAATTCTAATTTAATATCATAATCATTAATTTTCCAACCAAACATTTTTCACAAAAGAAAAATAAAAAAACTCCTAGCTAATAAAATAAGGGAATCAAAAATAAATATACTGAAAAGATTTTTTTTTTTACTATTTCGAAGCGGTATTGCCATACGTGGAAATTTTGAAATCTAAACTAAATTATTACATATCTTAAAAAGTTAAAGTCAATTCCTCACGGATTTTGTGAAAGTGGTAGAAGTCCCGGCTAGATGATATATCCTCACGCAGTCTGTTAAATAACAAATTTCGTCACGGAGCCTCATGCAAGTCTGTTAAATTGGAAAAAGTGGTGGAAAAAAACCGTAGCAGCCGGATATACGTTCTGCTACAGCTGTTGCACTTTCTAAGATTTACTTTGTTATGAAAGTCATATAAGAGAAGTGGTCGGGTGCGCAAAAGCAGAGAAAAACGCAAACAAATTAAAGTAGTGCAAAATCACCGCTTAGATGAATTATTAATTTCCTCGTAAAATCAGTCGGTTTCTCAGTTCTGATTTGATTCTACTTTTAGAAAAAAAAAACGCAACATTTTGATCGCCTTATAAAACAAATAAAATAATACGTAATGGCAACCAGAGTTTGTCCTGTTTAGTAACAAAAAAGAAGTACCATTCGCTAACACCTTGAGCGCTTCGTAACGCAATAAATTCAATAAAACCGCATCTGCATTGATTAGTTTTTTAAATTCCTCCGGAAATCCGCTCATTAAGTCATCTTAATCGACGACAATGTGTTGTATGTGCAAATAAGTTTTGAAAGTACTTTTTGTTTTGCAATTTCGAGGTTTTATTCAGAGAAATTGATGCAATGTATTTTATTCAAAGTGTTGTTCATCGTTAGCTACGAGTTTTCCCCATATTTCAGTCAATTTTCGAATTCCCGAAAAAATTGGCGCCTTTTAAGGTTATCTCTAAAAGAATCATTTTTTTATTATCGCCTGAAGAATCTATGCACCCTCAAGCAAACAATAACAAATCTATTGAAACCAGTATTACTCAGAAGAAGCAATGCCTGCTGAAAACACAATATGTTTTGGGCGAAGAAAGGCTCCTGCCCACTAGGTTGCTGCACGAAGGACGATCCACTTCGAATCTGTCAATTCTTCAGCGACATAATACCCGCGCGCATGCATGCTGCGATTAACGAAAAGAATTTCAAACAACTGAAATTTCACCAACGTTATGCAGCACTATAGACTACAATAATTGGATCGAAAAGAAGCAAATTTTCAAAAACTCATTGAAATCTTTCGCGACTACACCCGATGCAATTGAAATGATTGGCAATTTGACCGCGCTAATAACAGAAATTATGAATACTAACCCCAATACGAGATTATCACCATATGGGTTATGCACGGAGCTATTGGAAAGACTTTTCTATAAAATATAAAACATGGACAGTAAATGCATCAGATCTTCTCTTCTTCATCGTAGAATGTATCGAAAAACTAATGTCATGCCAGGGGCTAATGCTAATTTTTGCAGATGTAAACCAATAAAAGCTTCATCAATTTCCACGAGTGGAGTAGAATGTTTTCTACGACTGCTTACGGGATACATGAGCGAACGAGTGAAATGCGACGGCTGCTTGACAGAACCCGTCGAAAGCAAGGAGAAATTCTACAGTGATGTCAATGGAAGAATAGTAGCTATCAATCAGAAGCACGATCTAATTCTTACTAGCAAACATCTGAGCGTGGATTGCCCAAAAGAAGGTGCGTACAAGGCCGTCGAGGCCTTGCAAGATCAACTTGAAAAAAACATCCAAAAATATCATTGATGTAAATTATTATGCTTTTACGTATACCTACACTTCACATTGGGCGCAGGCAAAACAGCCATCGCCACTGGCGTTATAAGAGCCTTGCAGAAACAAGTACAAGAAGATTAAATTAATGGCGTTTAGCGAAACCTCGTCAGGCTTTCCTTTACGTCTATCGTCAACTGACTGGGGATATGTTCACGCTTTATTAGAGAAACGTTTTAGGACAGCTGTACCACGTAGAATTACGACAGTTTTGATGGTAGATGAACTTGATATATTATATAACCGAGATCATGATGTTCTTTATAATCTGTTGGTGTGGTCAATAAAAAAAGCTGCACGTTTAGTTGTGGCGGCAATACCCAATATCATTGATATTAAATACGTTACATATATATAAGTAAACATTTATTTTTGATATGCAAAAGAAAAAATAAAAGATTAAGATAATCATCAAAATCTTTTATTTATGGTCATAAAAATGGGATAAAATGAATAAGATAAAATTTATTTTTTATCTTTCGGTTCACTAAAAGATATTGTTAAGAAGAAGTAATCAACCACGTGCTGGTGTCCACAATATTTATTATAGAATTGACGCGTTTTTAAGCGGACAGTATATTGTCATTTGAGGAACGTACAAAACAATTTTAAATATTCTGTTAAGACAAGAAAATAATATTGTTTTCCATAGGGTAAATGTACAAAAGAATATCTTTCATAATTTGTGTGTTATGACCAAAGAAACCCAAATTTTTGGTTGGAAAAACATAGTGGCGTTCACTTTAAGCTTTGCTGCGTACCGCAGCCGCCTGTCACACAATGAAACATGAAACAATGATTCTATTGAGTGATCTCGTGTTGAATAAATGCGCGAATTCATAATTAATAGACTTAAGATTTTTTCAAAATAAAGGGCTTAAAAAAAATTAAACAAAAATAAATAAAAAAACGGAATTGAGTAGCTTGCATATTATTATTATATATATATTATTATATATATGCCTTTAAAAAAAAAAGAAAAAAAAAAACTCATCCATGAATATCTAAAAGTTGCAGTGGGAAGAAAAAGCCAAAGGAATAGCCTTCCTAGAATAGCAAATAACTTCAATTTATTGAATGTATAAAAAGCACACTGTTACTACTTTAATACCCTCAAGAAGAACAAAAATTTTTTTTTCACAAAAAAATTAAGTAAATTCATTTACTTTTATTACTTTACCCATTCATTTCAGGCAAATTCATGGTATAAGTACATAAGTATACATATACATGAATACGATGCCAAAATAGGTGTCCAGGATACTATGGCCGTTGGAGCCTTCTTAATAGGTTTAATGTCGGCTAATTCAATTTCATCGAGCCCATTATCTTTTCGAAATCGTAAAAATATACAACCATCACCGCGCAACGTGCGTCGGGGTCAACACGAACCCAATATAAACAAATTACATTTAAAAATTGAGATGACAGTCAATATTATTAGATTATATGTATATACTATTTAAACATTACCATGGGAACGTAATAGCGTCCATCCAACCGTCCCTAATATCCTCCTCTTCAAAAAAATGCAGAGACAAACTCTTCAAAGCAAATATGTCCTGATCGTGTTGCACCACCGACAACTTGGCATCCTTAAAACTGATAGGCAAAGCCATCGGACGAAAATAACTACAGAGTCCAATTTGGTAGTTTGGCGAGAATTTTTTTTCACCATTTTTTTTATTTATCAAAAGCAACTCGGTGCAATCTCTTTTAGCGAAGCGGACAGAACTAATTTGTAATCCCAATGTATACGCCTTTTGCGTATGCTTTGATAATGGTTGCTCGTCATTTCCACCATCAGCAGTATTAGTTAAGGTGCTCGGAGCGAGACGTGGCAATTCTTCAAGAAAACCTCCAGTCCATAAAGGCTGCATGAAACCCCTATTTGGGGTGCTTAGTTCAATGTTACCCTATGACAGCAGAAACGCGCAGGCACAGCAGGCCGTCTCTCCATGACCGCTTCAGCGACCACGACCGGATTGAGTTGCTCGTCGGTTACTTCGGTGGTAATTTCAGATGCTTCTGATTCCATCGTCACTTTCGGAAGCCCAAGATTTTTACAGATAGCAAGCCATTACATTATAGAGTAGTATAGGAATATGAAAAGTCCCGATATAAAATGATTTTATGTAAACTTTCAGCAGTCTTTAATCGAATTTTCACGCAAGTAAGGAATGTATTATAAATTTAAAATTGAAAGAAATGGTTGCTTATACTATTCTAATATAATCTACACTATAACCTGCTTATTACAAAGTGTATACTTATTACATAGACTATATTATTGTATATTAGTGTATAGCTTATATTAGCTTAGATCTCTGAGATTTGGTTGTATATATATAACGGGTAAAATTTCCAACACGTTCTGGCAAAACTGATGTAGGAAAAATAATTACCAGGCAGCTTTCGTGTGTTTTTCACAAATGAAGGAAAAAGTACGTCTAACTTCCACGTACCTACTAATACTATTAAAGTATACAATTCATTAAATAACCGCTTCGGCACAAACTCGCCTCGGCTTAATCCTACAACTTACAATATTTGGACCTGATCATAAATAAAATTCAGGACGCTATTTCCAAATTAAAATGGCATTAATATAAATATCTAATGACAACAATGAGAGATTTATAAATAAATACTTAATCACATTCATTTTTCTGCTCTAAAGCAAACAAACTCTCAAAGGCTTGCAATGATATATTGTTAAATTCCCAATTTTTATGTGCAGATGTGGTGCTTGTATCACCGGTTTGCTTAGAAGCTATAAAATTATAAATATTTTCCTCGATTGTGCCAATAACAATAAAACGATGAACAGTTGTTGACCTGTCGGGGATATACACAATTTTGATAATAATAACAATAATAACAACAATAATAATAGTAATAATAATAGGAGACGTGACTTTGTACTCCTAATGTGAGGCTTAAAATACCTGGTTTGTCCAAAACGATGAATTCTACCGATAGCTTGTAATTCTTCGCCTGGATTCAATATTGGTTCGACCAAGAACACATGGGTAGCTTCAATTAAATTTAAGCCTTTCGAGCCGCGCAATAGTGGCATCAATAAACAGGTAATACCTAAAGTCGGATCCTAGTCAAAAAAATGACAAGAATATTTTTTTTTATTTTTTTATAATAAATAATAAAAATATTTAAAAAAAAAAATTACCTTAAATTCCTTAATAGTTTTTGTTGTACACTGCGCTCTCAGTTTTATACCGTTGTTAGTCAACGCTCCGGCTAAGGCCGCTAGTATTGGCTCCCATTGGGAAAATATTAAAATTTTTAAACTCTCTTTTGCTTGTACGGGTGCTTCTTCGTATTGCTTTTTTAATTTCAAAACTAAACATACGATATAAGTGATCTTCGATGTATAACTACCGTTGATTTTAAGATCATATTCTGGTACTTTCTTCGAGATGCGAGTTGCATAATATAAACTGAGCAAGAGAGAAAGGAAATATGTATAATAAGATGGTTGTATTCAAATCACCGTGAACTTTAGGTATTCGTCACCTTGAAAATTCATTTCGTCATTCTTTGAAAATTTTAAGCAAGATAATTAAAAATTCTGACACTAATTTCAGTGATCGAGCAAGATCAAGGCGTAATAGAAAAAATTGTTGAACGTTGTTAGTGTTTCAGCTGAGCTTGATTTTGTATGACACATGAAATATTTTTCCCAATTCATACAATGAAATAATGATTTCTACCTACCAGAAGTCGTGAAAGGCACTGTTACGCGAAATGAAAGATCAATCGAAAGGCGAGTGAAGACCGCGCCAAAGTCGCTTAAAAATCAAGTTGAGTCTGAGTCAAGTTTTCTTCGATTATCGCGATGTTGTGCCCTATGAATTTCTTTGATTTGAAGATTACTTTGAAGGCGAAATACATTTGGAATAATGAGGAGATTTAAAAAAAGAAGAAATTAAATTGTTCTTACTATTCGGAAAACTTGGTGCAAAAACATAGCCTTCGACAACCAATCAAAAAACCGACTGAACTGTTTCGTAACACTACCGCATTGGTAGATTCCACATATTGTAGAAAATTTGGAAAAGGGAATGAGCAAAGAATCATAATACGGGACAGATTATTTGCCGAAATTAGATTGATTTAATAGCTCAGTTATTCTAAAAATTTAATTATTGCACTCTTCGGTGATGAGTAATAAAATTTATTGTAAACAATAAAAATTTTTTTTTCAAAATTTCTTCTCTGCACCTACTTTTGGAAACGTTGAGTATGACGACATATGGAACATTTGAAATGTGATCGAAGATTTGATACTTGTTTCAAATGTTTCAAACAAGTGTAACAAAGATGATGGCCGCATTCTAAAACAGCGTACTACAAAAATAACAAATGCAATAAAATCGATCATTCTTTTTCTGTCTTTTTGACTTACTCTCTCATCTTCCTCGAAACGGCATATCGGGCAGGGTCCAGGATCTTTTTTATTCTCTAAATGTTTAATATATTTCAAGCGGGCTAATTGCGTGACAAACATTCTCTGCGCCTCGTAAAGCTGTTCTTTTTGCTCCATAACACGTTGATTGATCTCATGTTTAAAAACTTTAAAATTTGATTTCTCTTCAGCGTTTTCAGCCAAAGATATGCGCATTTTACACATATTCAACTCATCGTAAGCCTTAATAGTGTATTCCATTTCGATCCATAGTTTTATGAAACTTTTACACAACATTTGTAAATTGTCAAAGTATTGCGTTAATTTTTCAACACTTGCTTGTACTTCGGGTTGTTTGAGTTTAGATTTTAAGTAACTAAAAATAACTAAATGTACGATAAAATATTAAAAAAGAGACATTACTTACTACAAATTTAGATTAAAAACTAAAACAAGAAATTATTTTTTTTAAAACAAAAAATTAGTCTGAACAGAACATTTTCAGGTTTTGTTTGAAAAAGCTTTCCAGAGATATACGAGCTTCTTATACTTAACATAAATCTCGTTATTTTGTTTGTTTTAGTCGTTTTAATTGCTTGATAGGAAAACCCAATTTCAATATGAGGTGAAGACAAAGTTTTTAAGAAGAAAGAATCGCATCTTTCGTTTTTCAAAAATTTATTCATACGTCGCGTACTTTCCACGTATTTAATATTTGCATGAATTTTATTGATTGACTTTTCGTTTATAAGTAAACAAACAAGTTCATCAACCAGCCAAGCGGATCATCTTCCTTCAGCGCCATCCACGTATAAGATCTAGCGAAGCAACAGAGCAATCAGATAAGCAATCAAGGCACGATACCAAACTATACTTACAAAAGTACAATTAACATCTGCAAAATGTTCGATGGTCTTGCTAGTTTATCGATTAAAAGTATCACATTCCTCCGCTCTGACACTTTCGGTCTGTCATTGTCTTGCTTGACGTGCACTGTCTAGATTGCCTAAATGGCTGTTTAACCCCGTCATGGGAGAGAGACTAGAGCCGACTTACTCTTAAGTAATACCTTGGTTTTCCTTTCGAAATTTCCGAGGAAAATTTAGTGATTTTATCTAGCAAATATGGAAATTTGTCACATTCTATCTTATAGCAAAGGTAGTCAGCTTTTTCTTGACAAAGGAAATTTCTTAAACAGAACTCAATGATCGTGGATTCAAATGTCAAAAAAGCCGATAGCCTTAGATCGTGCTGCTTTAAGACTTAAATCTCTTTATTTCTCTGATTAAATTGAGTATAATAATAACAAATAGAATTTTAACTATATATTCGGACAGCTGTAAATATTTAGAGGAATCGATACTCCTATGCGTAGGATATTTAAAAATGTGGTTTAGAAAGTATCTGCCTGACCAAAGAAAACAACTGCTTTTATCGGATCAATTTCGCAAAAGCTCCTATCAGTTGGTTTAATATCACGCAATCAATAATATTTAAAAGTATTATATAAAAAGTATTTCGCAAAGAAATGTCACAAAATGTGCACAATTTTTAATATACTTTAGTGAGCGGTTCATTTACCTTTATTAAGAAAAAACTCAAATGAAGGATTATCGACTCCATCAGTTAATTGGTTTTGTTCATCTATCACCTTCAAAAATAACAAGCACTCGAAAATATTTATAGCGTCACGTATTTTACAAAGTTTACATTTTGACTTTTTAACTGAAGACTTTCGAGATTTTTTTTGTTTTTCATTTTCCTAAAAGAGAAATGGAAAACGTATTGTTTATGCGAAATCGTTCGTATAAAACTTTCTGCTATCATTCACTTACTCTTATATCACTCAGATGACAATCGTACACATCATTTATTAATTGTGTTATATCTCGCCATGTAGCTGGACTAACTTGGTTACGAGATTTTACATTATCACGAAAGTATTGCAACGAGTCGAAATCTTTAACTAAATTTTTCCATGACGTTGACACTTTAGTGAACCATATATCCATGAGGTACAGTATTGTTCTCACTGAAGTTATTTCCCCTAATTTATATTCGGCATGAGTTTCTGTGAAGCGTTGAGAGCACTCTTCAAAAATCTTTTGCAAAAAGGACGACAACTCAACCGCGCTCAGAATAATCAATTGGTCTCCCAAAAATGGCAGATATTCTTTTGTTACGTCATCATTAATTTGTTCCAAAATGCTGCAATAAGCACTATTAACTTGCGATAAAGTGTTCGAATATGTTTCCAAATATTTCCATTCTAAAGCATTATACTGTTGTTCATATTCAGTCAAAGTTCCTTCAGATAATTCTTTTTCCAATGGTTGTAATATTATTAAAATTTGCATTATATTGTGAAGAGCGTGGATTTGCAAAAGTTTATCGACGCTAAAGTTGAACACATGGAACAATAAATGTTAACAGAAAATGGAATAATTTCTCATTATCAAGAAACTTACGTAATATTCAATTCAACATAATTCTTAGCCAATTTCAGAACTTCTTTATAATGTTTTAAGGCCTCGTCGTATCGTTTCTCTAAAAAATGCAATGCTGCTAATCCTAGAACAATTTTAGAGAAACTATATTACACGTTAATTAGCTCACCGGCAGCTGCTTTTATTTACAGCGTAAAATACATAAAGAGAAATAATTAAAAACTTGGATATGTTATTAAATTTTTCGAAACTTCTTCACACTTCGCCGACTATTTTGCGACATTATAAATTTATTCATTGAGTTCTTAATAATTTAGGCGATCCCTAACTTTTTTAATTACAATGTGACAATAAGCAGTTCAATTGAAGCACTATTTCTTTGTGTTATTTTCTTTTGTAATCAGAATTTTTTGAAGTCACCAGAAATAACATGTAATGCTCTAAATCGCTACTTGATCAAGCTTAGAAATGAAGCAATCTTGGAAAAGTTTTAATTAGTGTTCAGCCAAACAGTATCCACCTAATCTTTGCTACCAATCCTCCTCAGAGTTTTTTATTTGGTTTCTTTAGCATCTCTTGCGTAAAATAAGTGCCCATCCAACTATTTACCTATATCCCCTAGAAATTTTTGCAAATCAAAGCGGCTAAAAAAAAGGAGTTTCTTATAACAAAATCAATGTAACGCCTGATAACTCTTTAAGATAATTAGTGGGTCACGACCCATCACTTCACATCATCCTACAGCTACGACTTGCCAACCTAAGGCGTTATATAGGAATTGGTCGAAAAAGTGGTTCGAACCATTTTCAATAGCGGACTAAAACCGGTCAACATACCAAGTTTCAATAAAACATCTCAAAAATTGTGGCCTGTGAGTTGAGTCAAAGAATTAAAATGGACAGATGGACAGAGCAGCTTCAATCAGCTTTTTAAATCGATCTGTCTCATGTCACCAAGAACGGCTTACTTCTTACAGATCTTTCGACACACCATTAAACGTTACTTAGTGTCTGAAAGCTTTTCAATTTCTTTCATAAAAGGCATGCAAGTAGGCGTTATCAAATAAGCAGCATCCCTAGTAATCAGTATACATATTCCAACATTGTGTAGAGCTGCATAAGTCTTCTCGGCTAACTCCTCGTTATATGATTAATCGAAGAGATTATGCAGAGCAGAGCGACCCACTTGGTGCCAAAGATGTGGCTCGCGAAAACTGCCTTAACGAAATGAGTCCGGAACGCTTCAAGTAAGTATTACGGCCGGTGAACTATATATATATATATATATATATATACGTATACATCGTATCTTTAATTTCAGACAATTGCGTAACGTTCTTTGACATTGAGAATTTAGTAAAAATCTGAACGGTAGTCCTGAAAGTTATTTATAGAACAATTGCTTTGAAATCGCCTTATATTAAATAAATTTTTCCCAAAACAAGACTGTTGTCCGAAGAAGAAAAAGAGTTCAGTGTTTTATACCTACATAAATGCAGACGCATGTACATAATGGGGTTACTAACCATTATGCGACGAGGCCATCGACCTTAACTCGGATTTACAGCTGAGCTCATTATTGGATTTCAAATAGTTATGCAATTCCTGAGGTTGAAGAAACTGCTTTTGCTGAGCTATGTTATTAGAGATCACCACGGGCATAATACAAGATTGACGTATCTTCAAAAAAGGTTGTAAAATCTTCAAAAAATGTGAAAATCTTTAGAAGTAGTACCATTCCGAATTGTAAATTTGCTACGACTTACAATTTTCATTATTTGCGGTGATATGGTGATCATACGTTTTTTATACTTGTGAACGTTCTCCATAAATTTTTCACGACATTCTTGATGTTGCTCGCGATAGAAAAGTTTTTCCAAATTATCAAATTCAATCCGGTGAGTTACTTCTTGTTGTGGAGGTATATTCAATTCGTCCATAATATCAACTTTACTAGTACGCCACATGCACTTTTGCAAAACGTTTACGAGCTGAAAAGGCCTTTCACTACCACTTGTTGTTGGTTCATAGTGAAGTACAAAGTCGTTGACAATATAGTCCCAAAATTGCGGTTCAGCTGCCTCATCAAAGCCAATGAATTGCAAAAGATTTTGCAAGTCATTTAAAGAACGTTGTATCGGTGTGCCAGTAACAGCCCAGCGATTAATCGCTAAATGAGATAAATAAAACAAATTTATAAGAATTTTATCATATCACTGCCGCATGCTTTCGATTACCAGGTAACATTTTTGCTAAAGTTGCCGCTTTTGAAATATTTGATTCTACCATTTGTGCCTCATCTAAACAAACGCGCCACCACTCAAGCATTAACAAAGGTGTATGCATTCTCATGGAACGTGGTTTATTGCGCATAACACGTCCGCTGACGTTATCTTGAGTAAAATAGATATCACTGCGTAAGGCATTGTAATGTGTTAACACAATATCATAATTGGCCAATTGTAAAGGACATATCCATTTGCCTGCAGAAACCCCTTCATAGATAAATACCTTCAATGAAGGTTGCACGTGGCATTTAATCTCCTCCATCCATTGGAAATTAATCATGTTCGGAGAGACAATAAATGTTGCTTTGCTAGGTATTTTTCCATTATCTTGTATTATCTCTTGCCAGCAGGCTGGACAAAAGTAAACGCGTTCAACATCATTATTATCTTTTTCATATTTATTGACGCAGTTCTTATGTTGCCATAGGCAGCATTTGCCACACGAAATCAAATTCCGTTTGGAATCCGAATTACATATGCAAAATACTTCTTTTACCATTCTTTTACGTTTTGCGGGTAAGTTTCGTAAGAGTGACTCTATGAAACTAGGCACCTGTACATTTAAGCGCGGATGGAGTAATATTAGTGCTAGAATTTCCACGGTCTTACCCAAACCCATTTCTTCGGCTAAAATTCCACCGGGAGGCAATACAATATCGGTCGGTCTCTCTCGTTGAAAAAATTGCCCACAAAAATATTTATAAACAGTACTTTGTGCATCTTTGGCTTGGAGCTTAATAAAATAGGCAGGGAAACTATGCGCATGTTGTTCTCTTTGCAGAAGCCAATGAATGGTGCGCTCTTGGTACTTGCACAGTGTAGGTAAAAATTTGGCAGGTAATTTTAATGTTTCTTGATTATTAGTCTCAAGAATGAGGTGAGCTTTCTTCAAAGCTTCAAAAAGCTGAGTTGTTACATAGGTTTTTAAGACCTTTTCACTACCACTCGGATTCTCATTTAGACGTCCATTGATACCTCTTGCTAGACTTGAATAGTTAACAAAAATGATAGAAAATAACTTTTCTATAATTTCATGTATAGCCTTATTACGTTGGTAGCCTTCACGATAAATTACCACTAACCAGGATTCAACGAAGCCAAAGTCAATATTTTTAAAAGAAATGGTCGATGCTGAAAAATTAAATTATAAGAAATTCGTTAGATATTGAAATGTTTGTTTTCAGCTATAGAGTAAACATGAAGTGAGCCAATGAGATGTACGACTTATATGTCCATGTTCGAATTTTAACTAGCAATCACAGAATGCTGTAAGCTTAGGCTAATTAAAAAGCAGTCTAACAAAGAAAAAAAAAGAGACAAAGTTAGTTAGTAAATAACCCAGGAACAAAAAACTAACATTTTTGGGTAATTAGGTGATTTCAAATCTTTATATTCCAATTGACAAATGTTCAACTGCCGAGAAACTGGAAACATACCAACTGAACTGAACTGTGCTGCATATATCAAAGTAGAGTTAAGATGATTTTACACTTTTTATGAGTGAAATCTCACACTGGGATGTCGTTAATTTTGTCAAAAACTTTTGGCAACAATAGGTAAAGCTTTATGTTACTACCACTTAGTGCGGTAACTTTCTGGAAAATCAATGGTCGTGAAACTAATCAACTCCTTAGCCGCCAGAAATAAGCATTTTTCCAAGATAAGCAAATCAGCAGAAGTGATTCTCAGATAAGCAATTGCACTTGAGGATGTAAGCTCAGTACACCTGCCCAATTGGTTGTCATAAGCTGGATTTACTGTCTTTAAAAGCTTTTTCGTAGTGTGCTTGTCAGAATTCACTGTCATTTATGCTTTCGCGAGGAAATAGAAATATTCCGTCTACATCTACTCTAATCGTATATATAGACCGGTTTATAACTTTGTTGTGATTTTTTAGCACTAGGTTCGGCGGGATTAAAATATTAGCTGAGATCAGTAAAGGAATTATAAGAGATTGCTTTTAGGGGTTTTCAATAATAGTTGAAACAGCTAAAAAACATCATCGCATTGAAAAATCAGATTTTTTCATTTTTAACTATCATCCCGTTTCGCTGTTACGATGAATGATTAAACCACTATTATGGCAAATACATTTCCGCTACAGCGCTATACGTTTTGAGAAAAAAAGTCTAGATTCCACACCTTTAAGTGAAGCGAAACTTCTAAATTTAACAGAATTTTACCTAATTGGGATATATGTGAATGTCTTCATCACTTACAAAGGTCCAAAATTTCTTGTAGTTCACTGGCGTGAGCTTGCAAAGTATCAATTAATCGCCACATTCTCTCCTTGTACTTTATACACTTCGCCAAATCCTTCTCTTCAATATTTATATATTGTTCTTCGGCAATTTTACACAAAATAATATCATCTCCCATATTGCTTTTTATAAAACTTTCATTATTCTCAATAGATATTTTCACTGCACAAAAGTTTAGTGCAAATAAAAATGTAAACAAATCGAATAGAGTTAACAACCCGTTAGTATAAAAATCGTTTAATGTGCCGGTGTGAAAATAACAAACTAAAGCAGAATACGACATGCCGGTGTAGTATGAAAAAGGAAACACGCCGAATAGAGTTATCAGTTCGCAAATACATGATATGTACTTTTATTTCATATCAAAAGTTCTGTATGATACAAGACCAGACATTTTCTTTTAATATAAATTTATTTATTAACGCCTCTTACAACTTGTAGGTACATAAAGGCACTGTGCAACTTTTAATTTCTGGAAAAAATGCTTTTTAGAATGAAGCGTTATATGGGAAGTGCTCGAAAAAGTGGTCTGATCTGAAGCATTATCAACAACGTTCGTGCTCACATCAAAACGTGCCGGTGTAACAAATTACATCAAAATATTTCAAAAATTGCGGCATGTAGGTTGAATATAAATTAATAAGACAAACAGACGGAGAGACAAGTTTAAATCAACTGAGAAAGTGATTCTGAATCGATCGGTATAATAAAAATGAAATCTATCTCGAGTCAAGTTGCATATATCTGTACACCACCCTGCACAGTATAAATATGGAAGAAAACTATATAACAGAATCAAAAACAATTTTGTGAATGCTCGAAAAAAAGAAAACTACATACACATGCTTTTACGTTTCTCATTTTTAAAGTTCAGGTTTGCTACTTTCACATGCACGTAACCTTACTTGAATATTTTTTTTACAGCCGTACTGTTGTTAGTATTAAGCATATTTTTAAAATTTTTCATTAAAAAGAATTTAATGAAAAATTGCTTATAGATCATGGGAGATGCTTGGGACGATATTAAAGCCCTAAAAAGTAAACGAAATACATTGCGAGAAAAACTTGAAAAACGTAAAAAAGAGCGGCATGGCATATTGAAAGCGACGGGAGCAGCAGTATTAATGGCCACCAACATTAAAAGTGATGAAAACAGTGGAATGAATGAAAATGTCGAATTGACCATAAAAACGGAAAATGGTGGGTTGATATCATAATTTGAGTTTTAATGAAGTTATCAGTGTCCATTATTGAATATATAAATTTGCAAAGACAAAGATCCAGCTGTCGAACAAGCGTTGATGGAAATACTCTGCTCGCCGGCACTAGTGTTACCGATTATATCCACGCAATTGGTTGATAAAATTACGAATATTATCAAGTGTTCAGTTTCTAAAGAGAATGTGAGCTATGTTTTGAATAAATTAGCCAAGCAAGGAGCAATATTCATTAAACGTGTTAATATAGGCGGTGAAATGGGTTGCGAAGTTATATCATTGGAATCTAAAGTACTGCTGGATCTCTACAAGAATTTCATTAATGACAATTTTGATCTCAATGAGGAGATCAAAAGGAAATATAAAAAACTATGTAAGTCTTACTAATGCATAAAATAAAAATAAACAGGAAATTGTATAAAAGCGTATTTATGTGAAAAGTTGAAGTTGAAGACGATTTGCTCGAGGATAGTGTAAGCAACGACAAATCCATTGATAATGATGATAATGACGAACCAAAAGATATGAATGCCAATGATTCAGACGATCTTATGGTATGTAAAAAATTTATCACAAAATTTATAATTATTGAAAAATGTTGTTAAAATTATGTTTCCTTACTTTCCTTAGTCTTTACTTTCTATGCCCTCGACTCGTGAAAAACAAAGCAAGCAAGTCGGAGAGGAAATCCTGGAACTTTTAACCAAACCAACTGCGAAGGAAAGATCTGTGGCTGAAAAATTTAAATCTCACGGCGGAGCACAAGTAATGGAATTTTGCCCTCATGGGACTAAACTGGAATGTTTAAAAGCTCAACAGGCTACGGCTGAAATGGAAGCTAAAAAAAAGAAAGATCAGCAACAGCAAGCGAAAAAAGCTAAGAAACTTAATAATAACAAACTATCAAAACGTCCGGCTGTTGTTGATGAAGATACCATTGACAATAAAACAGATTCACAAGAGCCCCCCATAAAACGTCTAAAATCAAATGATTCAGAGAATTTAGAGACTGTTGATGAAACCGACACCAAAGCCACTGATTCCGGCACTGAAGATGGTGAAATTGTGGCTGATACCTACAAAGAAAGTGAAAACGAAACCCAGCAGTCCGCGGAAGATTCGAACAATGAAATCAATAAGTGTACAAAATTGCATTTTAAAAAAATCATACAATCTCACACCGATGAATCGTTAGGCGACTGCAGTTTTCTAAATACCTGTTTTCACATGGCCACCTGCAAGTATATTATTTTCTTTCAATTATAAAAAGTGTTATGAACTTTGTTTTCAAAAATTTAAAGATATGTTCACTACGAAGTGGATACCCTACCTAATATTAATACAAATAAGCCGGCCGACGTTAAAACTAATTTATGCTTAAAACGTAGCGTAGACCCAAGTGTGACCTTATACCCGCCGCAGTGGATTCAATGTGATCTAAGGTTTGAAATCACAAAAATGAAAATATCTTAAACGGTAGCGAAGCAAAAAAGTTATCTTTTAAGGTATTTAGACATGACAGTATTGGGTAAATTTGCTGTTGTTATGGCTGATCCTCCGTGGGATATACACATGGAATTACCGTATGGTAAAAAAAAAAGACTACATACTGAGTATTTTTATTCTACAATTTTTTCTCTAGGTACAATGTCTGACGATGAAATGCGTCAATTAGGTGTTCCAGCATTACAAGATGATGGTCTTATATTTTTATGGGTAACTGGCCGAGCTATGGAGTTGGGTAGAGAGTGTTTAATGCTATGGGGGTAATGGGTTTCCTTGCTATACTTGCTTTGTTATTTTTTACATTATTGATTTAGTTATGAACGTGTCGATGAGTTAATTTGGGTGAAAACTAATCAGCTACAACGCATTATTCGCACTGGTCGCACCGGCCACTGGCTAAATCATGGCAAAGAACATTGTTTAGTTGGCATGAAGGGCAATCCGAAAAATCTAAACCGAGGTTTGGATTGTGATGTTATTGTCGCCGAAGTGCGAGCTACTTCTCACAAACCGGACGAGATTTATGGAATAATAGAACGTTTAAGTCCGGGCTCACGTAAAATTGAGCTATTTGGGAGACCGCATAATGTTCAACCAAACTGGATTACATTAGGCAACCAATTGGACGGCATTCGTTTAGTAGATCCCGAATTAATAACACAATTTCAAAAGCGTTATCCCGATGGCAATTGTATGTCGCCGGCGGCGCCAAGCAATGTAACAAACGCCTCCGCTACTGCGATTAAGAAGTAAGAAATAAATATAAAGATTTTTTATGCAATGGAAAAGAGGAAGTCTCATTTACATACTTACGGAAAATGTGTTGCAAAATAAAGTTTTGTAAAATATTTGAAAATTTATTTTACATTTTTAACTTTTTAGGAAGCATAATAATAGACAATAAGCAGAAAAAGGAAATAAGTTTACGCTTTCCCATCGTCTCTTTTTTTATAAGTTTTCTCTTTTAATTCTCTGTTCGCTGAAATGGTTTCTTTCACAGACGGCACTATATCAACAGATGTTAATTTGTTCAGTTGTATCGTCTCGGCGAATATATTTTCAAATAAATCTAAAGATGGTTGATTAATTTTTAGCATTGATTCTCCTTTCGAGTTCGGTAAAGAAACTCTATTGAAAGTGTCCCAAGCGATTAGACTTGGAGGAGAGCGAATCAGTTTCATGATGCGGGGGCGGTGAGCGGAGAGCTGGATTAGGACAGGAGGCGCGGAGGCATGCACTTGCCATTGGAGACGAGCGAACCAGTTTCATGACGCGGACGCTGTAATGGGCGGCATTTAATTGTGGATGGCAGTCAACGGCTTATATTTGTCTTTTTATCTAAAATTGAATAGAAATAATAATAAAATAGAGGTAAACGCAAATAGGGATAAACACAAACTTACCATTGGAGGAGATAGTGGAAACAATTATTAATTTTATACTCACTTTTAATTTGTCGAATTTCTAAAATTTAAAGACACTACTTTTTTTAATAACCATTTTGAACCAATTTCTTTCCGCGAAATTCTTTTTATGTGCACCTCTAAGATGAATTTGAATTAGCTAATTTTACCCTCCACACGAATTATAAAAAGTACCATATGTTCATCACAGAGTTGTTTCAAATATGAAGAACATACTCAAAATCCGTGTATCGTTTTTTGAAAATGCATACATTTGTGTCTGAAAATTACCAAAATCCATATATTTGTGTCTGAAATTAGCAGAATCCATATATTTGTTACTTCTCCCCGCAACATTTTTATTTTGTTTATGTTTCTTTTTTACTAAAAACATCTATAGCATATCAGATTCAACCGATCAAATAAAGTTTCTTTATTGTAGATAAAAACCAAATAAAGCGAACTTAACTTAAAAAGATTGTGGATCTAAATTTTAAATAAACGGATATAAGATCTGTAACCATTAAAAAAGTTTTTTTTTCGCAATACCTCTGTTACCTATATGTTTAAACGTGAACCTACACAAAAATCTTTAGATAATTCAGTAGAAGGTATCTTATCGCTATACGGTATTAAATCATTGGGAAAATCCAAACAGAAGAGAAAACCATTCTAAGCCAAACGAAAGAGTAATAAGAATCGGTATGTAATATATTATCTGATGAAGCTTACACTATCACTTGTAGGTACGGCTTCATCTAAATCATTTTCACATTGGAGCGATCGCGAAAGATACTTCCATTCATCCACACACTGAGCATGAAGCAATTTTACGGCTGCACAACATCAACAACAATAATTTAAAACTTTGATATTTTTAGCAGTAATAAGCTCTTGAGACATTTATATTTATAATTATACTTTTAATATATTTTGGACTTTATTTTAATTTTTAGTTCTTTGTTCGTTTTGCCTACTCGTTGCAGCAGGTCCTCTATATTACTGTACACCGTTAAGAAGGACAGGGAAGGAATGCTTTATGGTCTTACGTGAAATTAATTGAAATTGAAGTAAACAAAAACGAAGCTGCCTCGAAATGTAATATCTAAAAATTAAAGCCAAGAGATATATAAAATACATTTGTTTGTGATCAAAGACAGATTCTGGTTTGCACTGACGATCGCCATACAAATGTTTAAATTAGTTTGATATGTCATATTAGACAAGTGCTTCCACCGTCTTTTTTTTTTTTTTGAAAATAAGAAAAATATTTTCCCTTAACGAATGAAATAAGCAATAGTTACCGAGATTTCTTTACCTAGATTGGTGCTGTTTTTTTCTGACAAAGAAGAAAGAAATAAAAACAAATAAGAACATCGTAATCGGTCATTTGTTAGTACGTTCAACGAAAGTGAACCGATCGGAATAAATCAAATTTCAATAGCGTTCGTCTTTGAGTCAAAACACGTCAGTGTATCAAAATATCTCAAAAATTGTGACGTGTAGGCAAAACACAAAAATGCATAAACAGGCATTAGACGGGCCGACGGACAGACGAACTTATATTAAGAGGTGGGTCTATCTGAAGCTCTTCTGGATGCCATGTACGTCCACACGAATTTAGTGTATCCTGTACCGCAAGTGGCGTGGAGTATAATATATACTGGAGGTAAATTTGAAATTCGAAAACATAAATAACGACAACAATGTGTGATCACACAACTACATTAGGTTTCAGCTTGTTTTCATTGCCACCAAAAGTCTTCCTCCTTTTGATGGCGAAGCACAACGAAATTATTGGTAAGGATAGGTCGTTATGTATGTTATTACTTTCTGGGTAAACTTTCAATTTAAGATCTAACAGCAGAATTCAAGAACAGATCTAATGTTGACACCGAACATTTTAGGGAAATTATAACCGATTATTATATTTCGCTGAATTTGAGAGAAATGAATTTAACAAGGGTCAAGTTTCCCACTTTCGTCACTTTTATGGCATTGGAGTTCATTGGTGAAAATCTAGTAAAAAAAGTTGATATCTACTTTGTGTGATAAGTGGTCAATGTTTTAGGTTTTCAAACTTGCTTATGTTCAATATCATGCTTTCCATTAAGTACGCACTTTTCTTATTAGCACATTAAAAATCTTTCTATCGTAATATCACAGCCCGGTAATATTCAACTTGTGACGGTGCTTCTGGGGCTGGGGTATGACTCAGTCACACCAGGATCCGTTTCCAAGAAAATTTATATTACTTGGACCTTTGGTTGTCTGTTGTTTTGATTTTTATTACTTTATTATAACGTTTTATGGTTTAGTGGTTACACACGATTTTTGGATTCTTTTTCATTAAGCGCGGTGGGATAGAAACCCAGCCTGGTGGCCCGACTATTTTCACGTTCTTTCCTTTCACTTTTCGTATTATTCGTTACCGACGTCGCGAGTTCCTAGAAAGAGACGAATTGTTTTTCCGTTGGTCATAGCAGCCGCGAATCGCTGTCTAGCTGGTCTTTGTAAAAAAAAAAAGTGTCTACCAGTCCTTCAGGGGTGGCGATTAAGCTGAACCAGCACACCCCCTATCAGTAAAGTCAAAAGTCCTATTCGTCCTTCAGGGATGGCGATTAAGCTGAACCGGCACATCCCCTATCAGTAAAGTCAAAACTCCTTTTCGTCCTTCAGGGATGGCGATTAAGCTGAACCAGCACATCCCCTATCAATAAAGTCAAAACTCCTTTTCGTCCTTCAGGGATGGCGATTAAGCTGAACCAGCACATCCCCTATCAGTGAAGTCAAAAAAAAACCTAATAGTCAAGTCGCCAGTGTTTTTACTTACCTCGGCGGCGGTTATGACACAATAAAGATTGAGTGCACTGCGACACGCGCTTATATAGTGCTGGCCACCAAGCTGTCCCGTTATGAGACTGCTATACTTGCATGGGTTGGTTTGGGTTCGATCGCACTTGTTTGATCGAACCTGCCAGTTTGCCTTGCAAGTGCATGGTATACTTAGACATAGAACTTATTTACCTGCTTAATGCTATGATTATATGTATGAGGGTTAGTATATGTTTCTCTAGCTGTGCCTATCTACCATTATGGGATCTGTTTGTATTTTACTTATTTGTACGTTAACCGTTAGGTACATTCTTTTGCAGCTTAGAGTTTGCTTAACTACAGTTATGGGATTGTAATGCCATAGGGGCCCTTAGTGACTAGCTAATGTGTGTGTGTGTGTGTGGCTACTTGTAGGTATCTACATTTAAATAAAGAGAACTTCCTATTAGTGGGTGTATATGTGAATACCTACAACTATGTTGTATATATTTGAATACGGAGATCTTACTATTAGTGGATGTATAAATGAATACTTACAGCTATGTTGTATGTATTGGAATACAGAGAACTTACTAATACCACGTGTATATATGAATACTTACAGCTATGTTGTATATTTGAATACAGGGATCTTACTATTACTGCGGGAGGAGGATGGTTGTGATAGCCCCTATAACCACAATTGTGCGGACAGACTCGTTTATATTGATGGGCTTGTTTTTATTTCAGTAAGGAAGCAAAACGCTTCCTTACAAACTTACAATCGAGTATACTCGTAACCAAAAACGGCAAACCGGCTCCAGGACTTTGTTTTGTATACTTTCCAACTTGTTGTCTTTGCCAGGTCCGTACACACAATTAAGAAGCAAATTCGTCTTTAGAACAATTCTTAAACGCTTACATCCTCATGTAAATGCAACTCGCTCTGCGAATTCAAGACGTATCTTATTTATTCGTATACTGTACAGCCATGGGCCAATGGACATAAGTAACGGATGTGGAGAAAGAACTGATAGATTATTCCGGAAAGCGGAACTATGCTCTATGACTGACCCTACTAAAGTAAATTTTCTTATAAGAAAATAAAGTTTTTGAAGTGTGTGTTTGGAATACTTGATTAATTTTGTGTATTTGGGTTTGATGAGGCTCGATTTCAAGCAATCCAACTTAATGTCTAATGGTAACCAAGTGATAATGCAAACGATCACACTAACTGAATCGCTCTCAATTTCTCATTTAACAGAAGTATGGTGCAAATTTCTATCAGTTAAACAGAATCGAAGCGTTACAATTTATTGAAAGCAACTCTGCGCTCTCTCCATTCTCCACATATGGTACTTTTTTTTATAAGCCTTGTAAGGGAAAAAACCAGCTAACACAAAAACACAAAAGAAGATTTAATATTGTATTAAAAATTACTATTGTGTTAAATAAATTTAAGATATATAAAGAAATTTTAAGAAAGTGTATAAAAGAAAAAAGGGCCAAAAATTATCCAAGAAGTAAAATTGGCAAGAGATTGAGAAGTAAAAAGAGTATTAGTTTTTGTTTGTGTAGGGGAGACAACTAAGAGGCGCGACCCAAAGCGTATCACCAGCCCGTCTTTGAGAGTCGCATACTCGCACATAATCGCTCACAACTATTTAGGAACATTACCATACCAGTCGTTAACTGCCGACATGAGAAACAATTTACTTGTTTAAGGATGACATCACTCTCCTTAAGAAGTCATCAAAGCATATCAGGGTGCGCGGTGACGAATTCCAGTACCGGGCTGAGCGGACAATCAATTAATTAACCTTCAGCCACAAAGGTAGATAGACATATATGACATTAATATAAAAAGCCACTTTTGTAGATCCGAAAAACTGTGGTCTTCCGATTAAAAAGTTAAACGGTTATATACAATGTCCAGAGGGACTTGAAATAGACCGATCTTTTATTATATTCTACCTTGTTTGCCGGTCTTATGTTCTTGCGTTCAACCTACAGGATAAACATGGTTGGAAATGGTTCGGGCCGCACCACTTTTTCGACAATTTCCCATGCACAACGACTGTTTTAGAACGCTGTTGTACGAATTTAAGCGAAGTAAAGGAGGATATTTAATGGTGAGCCGCGGGAAACTATAATAATACTTTTATAATACTTTTACTTGCTTTACAATTTTATAAAATTTAAATATGACTATATCGACTCCCGAATAATAAATTTGATACAATGTCTCAAAAATTGACTAAGCACAAAAGAACACATTGTTTTCTCCTACGGGTAATAAATAAGCGATAACTACACTCAGAATATGAGTGTAAAGTCAGTCCCCTTACATAATGCGTCCACGACGTATCACTGACTCAATTGGAGATGTTAACATGTCCTTCTGGCATTGATAAATATTCCGATTATAGTATTCGACACAAATATATTAAATCGTAGTGGTCGCCTGCGTAACGTTGCCAATTAGGACGACGAGCTCTTTGCGAGTTTATGGCGACTGCAATTATGTTGCAATAAATGTGAGAGCTTTCTAAAAGTAAAAGTTTTTTTATTTATCATTTATTTAAAAGTTACAATGAATATAATTTTCTTTTCTTTTCAATAATAACGTTAAACAATAAGAAAATCCATATCCGGAATTTATACGCTTGTTTTTTTATTATAATGCGAAATAGAAAAAATATACGTAGGAATAAATAGTTTTTTTTTTTTCTTTTTACTAAAACAATAAAATAAATCATTGGTATTATTTTTTGAAGGTAACTCCAATTGTAAGTATTACTTAAACGAAAAATTTTTAACTAAAAGATTATCGATCTTTTTTTTTTTTAATTCACAAAGCAATTATTAATTATTTACATCTAATTACGTGCTGGGATAGTTTAGAGATTATTGTTACATTTAGTATATAAAAATATATGTATATATATAATATATAATGTATGCATGTTTGTATATTTATGAATAGTTTTACGCAGAATAATAACTTAATAGCTGTGGGACAGCAAAGGATACATTGTTGCAGCATTTAATTAATTTCCAAAATTGCTTTATACTCCGAAAATATTGTATTTACATATGTAATTAGCTGTCGACAACAGTTAGAAGAACAGTTAGAAGTGCGACGAACTACTACTACTTACGCCCTGGATAGTACGTAAGACCACAAAGCCAAGAACGGTAGCGGCAGCCACCCCCAGGCCAGCTTTCCACCAAATTGTTGGATCGTCGCTCATAAGTCCAAACTGACGCAAATGTCTGTAAATTGAAATAAAAAAAATAAAATATATTTTATATACCCATTTTCCTCCCAAGTGAAAATTCTATGGAATTAGAACATGCTTAAAATGTTACGATGAAGAAAATAAGGTGAAAAAGGAAAAAGTAAAAATTATATTTTCATCTTGAACACCCACCCACCACTTAGGATAAATAATGAAAACATTCTCAAGTAAGTTATTCCTTCAGCAAGTTCCTTCTTACTTAACCTGTAGCATATATAAACGGTATATAGTGGGTCATGGCCCATCATTAAATACCCTTCACCACCTTGTTTCATACTTTTATTCATATATAAGGACCTTTCAAAGTGGTCAGATTCCAACCCATTTTCAACAGCGTTCATCGTTACGCCGAATGTATCAAATTTAATCAAAATGTTCAAGAAAATGTCAAGAAAACAAAATAACCAGTTGGACGGACGGGGCAAACAAATTTAAACGATTCCGTAAATGATTCTGAATCGATTGATATAATAAAACTTGTGTCTATACTACTCTTTCTGAGTGTTATATACATTCGCACAAACTTGATACATGCTTTTATCACAAGTGGTATAAAAATAAACAAAGGGTTAAATGATCTTTTGAGGATTATAAGACAAAGTGAATATTTTCTTTTTATATTACAGTGAAGAAAAATGTCCTTATGAGCTTTAGAAGGTACGTGCCAAGTTCCCAACGGTGATTATGCATTTGGTGAGTTGGATTTCCCACAACCTACGAACAGACAGACAGATGCAAATATTTTAAAAACCTCTGA
Source organism: Glossina pallidipes (assembly GCA_000688715.1). Classification (NCBI taxonomy): domain Eukaryota; kingdom Metazoa; phylum Arthropoda; class Insecta; order Diptera; family Glossinidae; genus Glossina; species Glossina pallidipes. The sequence continues at coordinate 681,860 of KK499884.1, forward strand.
CCATTATAGCCGGAGTAATATATTTAATCAGTGTTGTATCTTCGGCGGGTGGGCGAGCAAGGCAAGTTTAATAAAAATGAACATTAAAAATGAATATTAAAAATAAGAAAATATATAACATAATTTATAAATTATTTGAATAAGAATTAATTATTATAATACTAAAAGCTACGGACAACAACAAAAATCCATAAAAAAAAAGATATCTCTCATATAAATTTGCTTTTATTTTGGAGCTAGAATTTTGCTTTTATTATCTCATGGTTAAAATGGCTTTGTTTTTTCTTTTTAGCAATTGTATTAAAGTAATAACAAAGAAAAAGGGGGAAGTAAGAAGGAAATGAATTCGATTTTTAATATATTTATATACATGTTTGACAAAAAAAAAAGAGGAACTTCAACTTACGCCGTTTCCCACAGCTGTACCAACCTGTGCTTATAAAACAATATCCAGGCGGCTTGAAAACGTCTACAGGCATCCCCCGCGTTAATTTTTTATTGTTATTGATTTATGATGGATAAGTGTTGTGTACATGTGAGTGTTGGTGTTTTCATGTGTGAGTTTATAAATATAAAAATCACATCAATGTTTTTTTTACCGTCATATCGTTTTCATACACACACCACCATAAAAAAACAGCAAAATATAATTTAAATTAATAAAAAAAGGAGAGAAAAAAAAAGGAATTCAGTTATTTTTTAAATTTTTCCAGGAGAACAAAATTATTAAATATTTTTAAATATGACTATGCCATGTTGGACAATAAAAGACACGAATAATATCACGAATTTAAATTCATTTTTCAAATGAACTCAATTTACTCAAGTCCTTGAAATAGTTTAGCCAAGTCATGTCACACAGAACATCTCGAAAATACATATACTCTTCTGAAATAACTTATAGCTACGCAATTAGAATCATACGCTAACAATAGCATAGCACAAGAAGCGTAGTGTGCTACGAAGTAGAGGTGAACTCAAATACATGCCGGCAAACATTCCGGTCCCCGGAATAAACACCGTTTCGTTCATTTCTATCTTCATCCGAGTCGATAGGATTTTTTTCTGCTATAAATCAATGGGCTCAAAATCAGGACTAAAAAAATATTTGTTGTCCGTTCATTTCCAGTGCCAAGACAATTTAAAAATGCTTCTAAATAATAATCGAGCCCGATTAGCATGGCATCCAAAATATGACCAAAAGTTCTCAAAGTGATACAGAAGTGAAAAGCTGTGCAAAGATGTGTTATACATATATACGTTACGCAAATGAATTCGTTGACTTGGAATGAAAATGCAGTGAACTAGGGAACATTTAGAAGGTACTTTGCGAAGTTTCGGATAAAGAATTTTCGTCATAAAAGCGATAAAATTCGCAATTCCCGCGAAAACAACCAAGAAAATAATTTTTATCTTAGACTGAGATGTTTCACGTCCTCCCGCATATTCTGCAGACCTGTCCCCTTCCGATTGCGACCTATTCAGATCAATGCAGTCATATGTAGCAGGTCGGCGATTCACCGAATTTGAAGATGTGAGAAAATAGATCGATGGCTGTTTCACTTACAAACCGGCAAGTTTGTACCACTAGCTACACGATAAACGGCAAAGGGCCGCAGATAATGATGGTGCGTATGTCGATTATTAAGCAATGTCATAAGTATGTTTTAGACAGAGTTGACCGAATTCATTTGCACACCTTCCATTATATGTATATATGTACTTTTTTACATTACATAAGTGCCTAGGAGTGTCTGCTGAAATATATCGGGGTGTAGTCGTTGCCGTAAGCGAATAATTTTTGAATTGATAGAATTTTAAACCCATGTAACAATAATTCGTTATGGCTTTCTGTCAACCAGTTCGTGTACGTCACTCCTTTTTATGTTTTATGTTCGCTGTGGTGCAGTTTGTTTTCCATTTTTCTGCCCTACTTCACTTAAGATGCGAAGATATATTAATTAGTGGGGATGCATGCAACGCATCCAGATATCTAAGATATTCCGTCCGTCTGTCTGTCTTGTTTCCTTTTGTTCAATCTACAGACTCCAATTTTGAAGATATTTTGATGAAAGTTGGTACACCACCATGTTTTGATCCAATGACGATTTCTATTGAAAATAGGATATTTGGATCGGGGTCACTTTTCCGACCACTTCCCACACAACACCTTATTTTGGAAAATCGATATTTGGGTAACTGAAGATTAGTATAGTGGTGTAGTGTGCCAATATAGTATTTTTACTTGTTTTTTGGGTAGAATTATGACAACAAATTTCGAGCGTCAAGTTGATGAAAATGCTCAACTTATCAGATATCTCTTAAAAGTAGTTCATTAACGGGATAAAACGGCAATATAAGTCGATTAATGTTCAATAAGAAAATGTTATACATAGTTTTTCAATTTGACCAATAAAATGATACGTTGACGATATCTAAAAATATTGTCATTATGACATCCCAAAGAAATAAATTCTTGGCCTGCCGAGCACACTCACAGGGAAGACGATAAGGCTTTTATGTACAAAACTAGATGATTAATGTAGCCTTTTAAATAAAATTTTACTTTTTATTGACATTGAGGTCTTTCAGTACAGGAAGGAAAATTCTAATAAAGTTCCATTACTGATATATGATATAAAATGCAGCACGTGAAGCGAGTGTTGTGATTGGCAGAGTTAACGGTGGTACGAAATACATTACATTTTGTCAAACCAGCGAGGTAGTCATGTAGCTAAATGTGAAGTCATATGAAAATGAAAAATTCACAAGGAATGTTATCATCATTATGTTCTCATTCAGAGGCGAATTGTGATCGTTTTTTCAGCGTTTCGATATTCGAATTATTTTTACAGTTCTAATAAAAAGTTGCTGGCGAGAATGCTTGTATTCCCTGATTTTTAACATTGTTTAAATCCATTGTTTTTTTTTTTACCATTTTTATATTCATCACCAAAATGTGAAGGAATATTCATTTTGTCAAAACGTTTGCAACATCCAGAAAGAAGCTGCAGCGAGACCCCACAATGTCTATATATTCTTGATCAGCATCAAATTCTAAATCGCTTTAAGACTGTACGTCTGTCTCCCTAGGTAGTGTTCTGTTGTAAAATTTCCGATAAAGATATCGACTTTTGGGCGTTGTTCTTAGTTTACGTTGTGGTGTGCCCTTTGACCATTTTCAATACCAGTCTGCGTATGGGAGCTTGCAATGTTTCTGCCACATTTTAAGCCGATATATCGGTTTTTTGAGACCAACAAGAGGAACATATATCCATCTTTTGGTGGGATATATAAAAATTATAATATAATTCAATTCCGCGAATTTGGGAATCCAAACAATAAACGAACCCATGCATGGCTAAATCGACTGGGAACAAATTTATATGTATGTCGTGAATACGAGAGAAAATTATTAAACTTACGTCTACCGATGTGGAACACAGATGAAAAAAACAAAATTTCGTATGATTAAAGTCAACAGAACACGTCTTCATTAAAATGCCAGACGGACTAGATGGATCAAATACGACAGAGAGATGTACTATATCCTATTTATACCCTACACGTCGTGTGACACAAGAATATACATTTTGGAAGTGTTAGAAGGTCTTGAAATAGATCCACCTTTTATTCTACCGAATAATTTAAAGTCACTTTCTGAATTGGTCCGAGTTTGTTTATCTATCAGTCCGTCTTGCAATACTGTGTTCAACCGCAAACAGGTCTCAATTTTTGAGATATTTTGATTAAATTTGACACATCGACTTGTTTGGGACCAAGGACGAGTGCTACTGAAAATGGTTCGGAACTGTTTTACAAAAGATTAGTCATATCAGTCATGAGACCTTTTAGAGATAAAACATATTTTTCACATACACTTTTTAGTAGAGTGAAGCATCACCGAACATATGAGAAAAGCAGACAAAATAATTTAAAATACTTACGGAAAAGCCGCCATGGTAGCCAGTTTAACATATAATTCCTTTTTATTTGCTTTGAGTGAAAAGAAATGTGGCGGCAGTAGTTTGTACTTTTGACAAAACTCAACTGGCTGCAGCAAATAGTCTTGACGTCGTTCGTCGAGATCAGCCTTGGTGCCAACAAGCATAACTGGAATTTTACTTTCCGCATAATATTTTATATAAATGCGCGCAATATATTCAAACGAACGCGGATTGGAAGTATCGTAAACTAAGCAAGCGACATCGCAATTTACTTCCTGCGGCTGCAATGGATCCAGGGCGTGTTTGACGTCAATGTCCCGTAATATTAAATGCTTTTCTTGTCCATAAACCTAGAATTGCAATAACTTGTAGTAAATTTTACTACAAATATATATTTAATTTATACTTGAACAGTGTTGACACAGTAGTTAACATTGGTTTTGAATTCTTTGCCAATAAGTGAGCGCATGTCATCCAAGAGAAAACCTCTACATAATCCTGTTTTGCCTGATCCTTTTGGACCGATTACATGGCATATATATACCGAACGACTACTTTGCCGTTTGGCTAAATCAATACGTCTCTCTCGCGTTACGTGTATCGCTGCCAATTGTACATCATTTTCATGCACATTAAAACCCAAATAAGCTAAGTATTCCATAGTTTTTGTAACATCCAATAACGTCATTAAGGTCCAACGGCATAACCAACCATGTAAAGTGACCCAACCATTTTCATTGACGGGACAAGATTTTCGTATATCTGTCGAATATGACCATGGAGTGGAGGGGCATGTGCTAAATATCATCCGATGCTCTTCCGGTGATAAAGCGCCATCGACATCTTTGTCATAGCGTTCAAATAGTGCCACCAAAAATTGTTGACCTCGATGTGATAACTCTGTACTGCTGCCAGGCGGTATTTTTAGTGAAGGCCTTAAATAATCTTTGCACATTTCCAACTGTTCATTATAGCCGAAACGTCTTAGAACAGCCCATGTTGTCTCATTCCGACCTCTCTGTATAAATAGGCAGTGCAAGAAGAGAAAACCTTTAAGTGTTACGGAATCGTTGTAAATGCCTTCGGGAATATTTTTTTGTATAACAGCTTTGACTTCGTCCAATATTTGCGGTTGGAGTGGAGTATTGAAGCAACGTCTTTGGAAGAGATTGAGCTCATAATCGTTGAGCAAATTGTCTCCGTCAATATCACATATTTTAAATATGCGTACTAAAGATTTCTTACAGGCAGGAGTTAACTGCAAAATAAATAAATGAGAGAATACTACTTGGCTATGTCCGAATTTTTTATACCCACCAACTTCATTATAAAAAGAACAAAAAAAAAAAAACAAACTAAATTTTGAGACTCTGTACATTTGAGTGGATGCGAGCGTTTTTGTAGTAGCTTTGTAGCCAGTAGGCGTGGAATCACTCACAAAACGTACGTGAAAGTTTCATCGCTTTATTTACTGTCATTTATGCACATTTTTTTTCCTCAGAAAACGGAGATTTTCCCTGTTTTTATTTTGTTGCACGCGTGTCCCTTTACCGATTTGGTTCATTTTCAATATCAGACTGCATGAAAGAACTCTCAATGTTTTCGCTAAATTTGCAACTGGCAACCTAATTTTTGTGAAGAATGCGAAAAGCTTTTTATAACGCACAGACGGACGGACGGGAAAATTGACTGAGAATTTGACTTTAGTCAAGAGCGAATACACTCTTGAGTTCTTTAAATCTTTCTTCTGTATATTGCAAAAATTTCGATATCCTTTGGTGGGTATAAAAATTCGATGAAATTTTAGGGAATAATTACGTCCTGCTCTTCCATTATATATAACGGGGATGTAGGATGCAATACTGCCTTTTGTGCATAGTAAAACATTTCAGATATATTGTGCAAAGTTTTCGCCGAACATTCCACGCAGCTTTCAACTTCGGAAAATCTTTCCATAATACCGAGGACAGTCTGCAACAATTAAAAAATGCTAAAGAAGATAAGCTTAGTGATATATAATTCTTACGTTGATAGTTGAATAATCCACCAAATCGACTTTATTGCCAACCAAAACAACGGGTTTCTGCGGCTGATCTTCTCCCACTGCACTGCGGATACGTGGTAGCCAATGGGTGGTAATCCTTTCCAATGAATCCTCATCATCTATTGCATAAACTATGCAAATCACATGGGCTTTAACAATTTCTTCTTTAAGAATATCGTCAGATTGTTCAGTGCCTGCACACATTCAAAAGTTTAGTAAAAGAACGTGACTAACATATCGCAATTTTTGATATATAACTTACTGGAATAATCCACAATATTGGTGGGCACTTGTTCGGGAGTAACGTTGGCTGGTATGGTAATCTCTTCTGCCTTTGGCGGCACATCTTCAGGGAACTCCTCACTAACTAGAGATAATATTAGTGATGTCTTCCCAACTCCTTGATCACCAACAAGCAATATACGCACATTTTTACGTTGCGTAGAACCGAAAGCAACCATTTTTCCTCAGATTTGTTTTCAATAATTTAATAATTTTCTTCAAAATAACTAAAATATGAAGAAATTTATTTAATTTTAAGATTTTTCATTATACGCTAAAATTTTTATAATCCTATGCAAACCGGCTTACGGAAAATCGATTTTCTTGCAAGTCCGGTAACCTTTTTCACATTCATATGTTAATAAACTTGATTCACGAGGAAAATTAAATTCTTTTTTTTTTTTAGTATGAAAACTCACGTTTCTCTATTATTAGATCTTTCTTAGTTTTAAATATACAATTTTTAATCGTACTTACATTTATAGATTTTTCTAACTTGTTTCAGATTGAGATTAACTTTTGTGTCTCGCGGTGCAGGCTTTATAAAAACATGGCTTAAAATGTCTGAGTACTATTTGTGTGTTGATATAATTATATAAACTTTTCACCTTTTTTCCTTTTCTTTTTTTTTTTTTTGTTAGAAAGGAAAAAGATCAGCACCACACTTTTTTGTCTGTTTTAGTTAGAAAATATGTTTTCATTTTGACGGTTCCCAATTTGTCACTTGAAGTTTTCAGTATTGCCAAGGTATTCTTTGAAAAAACTGAAAACCGATAAATATCTTTTCTTGTTTGACGTTTAAGTTGAGCGCATAGAAAGCGATGAGTAAACTCACGTAGATATTTTCAAAGTTTCTCATAAAATGATCATATTTACGTGGGGAACGTGAGGACACGCAAAAAATGAAAAGATGTTTACAATCGAAATAACTCGATGATTTTATGAAGGCTTAGAACATCGTGTGCACATTGAACACTCCACAAAGTAAAACATATAGAAAGTAATCATATAGGAGAAATTAACGTTCATTTTTGCCAAATAACTTTCAGTTTCGTGATAAGCTACCATAATCTCTTCTTGTAAAACTTTTGTCATTTCACAGAAAGCCGTTAGGTGGTTTTTTCCTTTACATGGTTTGTAAAAAAAAGTACCATGTGCTGAGAATAGAGAGAGCACAGAATTGCTTTCAATAAAAACACGTAAACAATTCTGTTAAATGAATAAAGGCATTTCATATAAGTAAATAAACGAAAACCAGAGGGAGTTTTTACTGAGATGATAAATACAAACTAAGTAAATTGTTATGTTTTATTCATTTAAATTATATTAGTGTGTTACACAAAAAAACTTTTAAAATACGCTTCTTAGTGAATTATTCAAGTAGATATAGGCCTTTCCTCGATATTTCAGCCAAAAATGGTCAAGTAACGTTTATGTTGTTTCCGTCGGACGGTTGATTGATAAGGTTGTTTGTGCATCGGTACCAAAAACCTTGCTGTTGTCGACAGACGGAATTTGCTGAGCCAACTTGGACACAACTTGAGCAACTCCATTTTACATTAACATCCTCAACTCCTACTTCTATGCACCCAAAGGAGAACTACTTTTTGCAAGAACCAAAATGCATTACATGGTCGGTGTCTTTTTAAATCATATTTGTTGCAATAAAAGTCACAAATACACACAATCGATTTTATTTGGTTAGTACGTGAGCCACGCACTGCGCACTGGTGTATTCTTTCGAGGACTATAGTTTCACTCCCAAAAACGTTCCTCTACCGCGTTTCGTCCACATGTTCAAAGTTTGTGTGAGTATATTGTGACGTTTGTAATTTTTCCTAACCGAAGAAAATTATTTTTAATTCTGTTGTCAGGGTAAGCGTCCTCGGCAAGCATCCTTAACTTCGATATTTACATTTCTCATCTGAATAAAAATCCTAATACCTCTTGACATTATAATTTAATTTCTATTTAATAATTAACTTATGATACAAACTAAACAATAATTAACTTATGATACAAACAAAAACATAATTCGAATAGTAAAGCAATTGTGTATAAAGAAACTAGCGGCTAAAAATTCAAATTTGAATGCCTATTGCCTAAATGTTCTATAATCAGCGGTCATCGGACGGAACGGCCCTCTATGATAATATCCCTAATTCGGCACCTAAAGCACGTGATCCTAGCGGATGATCACGGATCTTACTCCGAACAATGATGTGTTACTTAGTCGGTGCTTCGATCCAGAACAAGAGGATGTGAACTTTTTTTCTCCGCTATGAGTGTGTTCGAAATCGGATCGGCATTGCCAATCGATCAATTGATAGCATTCGAAAGTGAAGTGACCCACTTAAAATATGATATTCGCATTCTATTCCGTTCCTACTTATACTGTTCATATTTATTACAGCATCCCTATAATATTCACAAGAGAATAACAAACTGCTTGCTATAAAAGCAAATGAGTAGAAAATAAAATATGCTTATGCTACTTTAAATACATAGGAATAACTTATAACTACGTGTAGGACCAGAACAAGTCCTGCGACTTTGGTCCTTACAATATCAAAGAACAATATGACGAAGAGGACTACAATCGAGGTGCATTTTTCGGGTTTGACGGCCGCCTTTCGAATAAATGAACGAATTGTACTTTCAAACTCTTAGAAGCTACATGTCGCAGAAATATTTGGAAGTTAATCAACAGGAAAAAGAGCGAGCGATGCTTGCAAAGCAAGCGTTTCAAATAGCACGTTCGCCTAACCTAACAGGTGTTGAAGAGCAGAAGGAAGCCGATCCTGAATTTCCTACAGTGGAACTTGGGAACCCGAGGAAGGAAATGAATGATATTGAAAAATATTAATCATAATTTCTTTCAGGCTTGGAGTATAGAAAGAATGGGTAGATTTTATCGTATATTGGAAACTGGTTTGAATATACTGCTTCCCATAGTTGATAACATAAAGTATGTCCAAGATTTAAAGGAAATTGCAATTGATGTCCCGAAGCAAAGTGCTTTCACATCTGACAATGTAACGCCACATTGTTCATTTATAGAGACCCATACATGTTTCTACAAGAAAATAAAGTTTTTGAAGTTTTTAATTGCGTTTTAGAATACTTGATTAATTTTTTTGGTGTGGCTCGATTTCAAGCAATCCAACTCAATGTCCAATGATGTCCAACTGATAATGCAAATATTCACACTAACTGAATCGTCCTCGATTTCTCATTTAATAGAAGGGTGATGCAAAATTCTATCACTTTAACAGAATCGAAGCGTTGTAATTTATTGAAAGCAACTCTGTGCTCTCTCTATTCTCCACGCATGGTATTTTTTTTAGAAACCTTGTAAGGAAAAAACTAGCTAACGGCTTTTAGCGAAAAATCAAAGCCATTTTACAAGTGCAAAAAGTAGTTGTACGAAGTGAGTAATTGCGAAAAAAAATTAAAATAATATAAAAATATCGGAAGAAAATATAAAAAAAGAATTTTGCGAAAATTAAATTACAAATAAGTATAGTATTTGATAAGTTAAGTCGTTGAAGAGAATGAAGGAAATACAACTGAGTGCATTCGTATGAATTTTTTATGAAAAGACCCATGTACTTAGCAACTTTTTGAACAAATCGGAGTTGGTCAGCGGCATTAGCTTAGCTGAGTAGGAATATACTTTATTTATGAGATATCTAATATTTGGTTTTCCCAAAGATTTTTAATACATTATTAGCATTAATATACAAACATTTTGTAAGTATTTTACCGACAAATGAAATACTTTTTTATATATGTTTGTGTTTTCATTGGAACTACTTTTCTTTTTAATTATTCAAATAAATTAAATAAATTTAATCTCTTTCGCTTATATTATATTTTTAGGATTTTGTTAACTTTTTTTATTTTTATATACATTTTGTTATTTATTATTATTATTTATTGTCTCTTTTCAGGTTCGTCAGGTTCGTTATATTTGTTTGTGCCTATATTATTATTTATATATTTTTATTGTTTCATAATTATGGCTTATGCGGTGTATATACCGGGCGAAATTTTTAGTAGGCTTTTACAGAAACATTCCAAGTTGTGGGGTACTGACGGGTATAGGACGGGATGTAAAAAACAGTATCAGAAGTTAGCCGATTGACTGACGAAGGAAACAAATCACTTAGCGACTGTTCAGGCGGTTTCAATTAAGATAACAAGGATTAGATATAGTTCGAGACGATTAGACAGTAGAAAGAGTAACGTGTGCGCATGTACGCGCATAAAGTGGGATTGAAGCGAGCGGTGCAGAAAATGACGAACCAATTGACAGGAGAGAGGAAAATACGAACATTGACTACCAATGACGACGACTTTTTAAGACTTGACGAGACAGGCGCAATACATAGGAAATTGTTGTCAGGTATAGATGAACTATGCAATGATCAAAAATAAGAATAGTAGATGATACGGTGGAGGGGGAAGTAGAACTGACCGACAGGACTAACGGGACTGCTACGCCATCTACTGTATGAGAAAGCCCCGTTAATATAATTTCTATGTTTATGAAGTATGATAATGATGGACCATCAATGTCAGCGCAGGCAGCGGGGATGGGGGAGAATCGCTGTCTCAGGGCGGAATTGGAAGCCATGAAGAGAGAACTTCACGAATATCGACGGCACGGTCAGTTTGTGTTTATCTTTACTTATTATTATTCATAATTTATTAATTTCCTTTTATTTCATTTTAGATTAAAAACCAAGCATATGCCTTTACTCACCGGTTCAGCAGAATGCGGTACTTCTCTAGGCCAACGGCTAATTTTTCTTTTGTGGATATCAACACACAAGCACAGTAGCGACCCTGATGTATTTATATGTATTTTTTATGTATTTATGTATTATGTATGTATATTATGTATAAACGGGGCTTATATTTATTTATCGTTACATACATAAAATTACACTTTTAAGTTCAGTTTACAATGGTGTAGGTCTACATGGGAGCCAGCCATTCAAAGCCTATTACGATACTTCAAAGGTGGTGTGGAAAACTTAGACAAAAATTTTAACTAAGATGATTGGTAATATACTTAATGTAACATATTCTTATTCACACAATATATCAATTTTCATTTTTAGCTGTCAGAATACTAAGAGTAGCAGATTCCATATCTGGATGAAGTACATTGCTTAACATATTTATTAAGCTTATGTGCTTTCAGTTACTGTGGCGGTAGTACGAGATGAAGAAAGTTTTGATTTTGTTATTGAAGCGGGTGCTCTGATGCTAGCGGACAATGATGTTGGCATATGTTGTATTGACGAGTTCGATGGTTCTGGGATTGTGCAGATTGTTCAGGCAGGTGACCGTTATGACCCCACGGGCACTTTAATTGTAGTGCCCGATGTTAGTGCTCTCAACATCCCAGGAGCAAAGGTAGAAAAATCGCAGCTTGTAATTATTTTTATTTCTCTTCTATATTAAGTAGTAAATTTTCAATAGCGTGGAGCACGATGTAGAAATGTCGACATAGGAGCGGAAAGGCTTAGGGCGGCATAAAGATTATAACTACTTTGTTTTTATTTAATTTACTTAAGAGAAAGAGCGGCACAAAAATAAAGTTTGTAATCTTTACTACTCAAGGCGTAAATTTGATATCTGCTGGGTTGTTGTCGGTCGCTCGATGGTAATCCCATAAGTTGATGCATATATTGCGCTAGAAACTCTCACAATTAACGTCTGTGGATTTGCTTTAGTTGACATATTATTGCAAAAAATGTTAAGATTTCCGATTTCATAATGGCCCCGTTATATGTAAGGGCTTAAAAAATAGAGCTATATGATGCGGACTCCCTACCATTAATTTTTTTTCCAAATTGGTTAGCCTAGGGACAAATTTGGAAAATCATAAAAATCGAAAAATGAATTCCTTTTTCTTGAAGGTCTTATTGTTCAAGAGAAATCTTATATAGAAAGGGATCCAAGAGATAGACTCGTGTAGTTCAAATTTGGTCTACTTTATTTTCATGTGAAATTGCCATAGTGAACAAATTTTCATCATAAAGCAATAACAATTGGGAGTTTTTGGCATATAAAGGTTTACGTTCCCTGAAAATCTTTATATGCTTTAGTGTCTAAAAAGTAGATCTGCGTAGTTTTAGCATCAAATATTGAAAATTATATCTTTCTACCATATAAACACTCAGTTTCAAATCAAATTTCTCATACCAACTAAGAATGTCAAAACATTATTGCCCGGTGACTTAAAATAAGGCATTGTATCGAGCAACGAAATAGTGTGCCGATCCGAGTCATTTTCAACAACGTGCGCCCTTGGGTCAAAACGCGTCAGTGTACCAAATGTCATCAAAATATCTCAAAAATTGCGATCCGTAGATTGTAGGGATACGGCAAAAGGAATTGAGAAAGTGTTCAATATAACAGACCTTCTGTGGAATATAAAAAAAACAATTCGTGTATAAATTCAATGAGATTCTTATTTGCCGAATAACACCACTCGTTTATTCAAAAATAGTTTTAATACCAATGTTTGTTATCATTGGTTTATATGTATATTACAGATTGTAAAACGAATCGCGCACATCTCTATAAACATAAAAATGCGATTCTAATCTTAATATTTATATTTGAAATTCATACGAAACAAATACTGTATATTAACCTGAGCTATATCATATACAATAAATTCATTGTATAACAATGACGATTTAATTTCCGAATCGGTGATTGGTTTACCTAAAGGAACCTCTACACCATCTTCTCTATAGTGGGATTCTTTGGGATCTGGCATAGTCCGGCCACGACCGAAGCAACTATGTTTATCTTTTGGTAATTTTGTAACATATTTAGCCGCAGTGCATTCCATCATATCACCTAATGCCACCTCTGATAACAACATAAGGCCTGTAGAATTTTGATTGCTGGTGCAGCAATAATTCGCAGACTTAGATACCATGTCGGCGAAGTAAATGCCTTTACCAAACATATAACCGGTGCAAGGAGCTTCTGGTGGAGCAATTTTTAAACCATGAGATAAAATGCCCGCGTAATTAGTAAGACGGGAGCCATGCCAAAGCAAACGACGATTATGTAATTTTTTGAAAGGCTTAAAACGACGAGCCTCGCCTTGACGAGACACTTTGAATATATCCACGATCTCTAGTTCATACATATTATGTGTCTCACCATGGGTATTTTGAACATATTTCTGTAATAAAGCATATTCTTCACTCTTCTTATCCACAGGCTCCAAAGTAGTCTTGAGCTGTTCATAGTGTTGATCAATCGGATTTACATCCTCCTTACCATCACCTGTTTTTATTAAATTATATGCGCATTCAATTTCCAGCAAAGAATCTAGCATTTCACGTAATTTTTCTATTTGCTCAGTGGTATTGAGTAGAGGCGGGCTCTGAGTACCAAAGTTATGTGGTATTAAAGTATAAAAACGATTAGTAGCATCAATAAATTTCGCATTAGTGCCGCTTTCTTGAATCAATCCGTGAAGTTCAGTGAGCACTTTGTAAGCGGACTGAATTTGCTTTTGACTTAGTTTCCCAAGGGGCATCTTCTCCATATCCAAATCAAATTCCAGCATTGTACGCTTCATGGTATCAATATCGAATATCAGTTTAATGATATCTTGAACCGGCATAGGTAGCTTAGATTTAATACTGTGTTCAGCTGACAAATCCACTTTGGCTTCTTCGGAGTAATCAATATCAATAGGATACATACGTCCTGTTACCTAAAAAAAAAAAAACAGCATTAGGGGCATTTTTAGATTCAAACAGATTAGCTCACCTTAACAAATTTATCACGATTCTCAAAATCATTGCCCGATTTTTCTAAATACAAAGCCTTAAAGGACTCAATTGCTTCATTTAAGTTTGGAAACTTTTCTAACTTATGACCTCCAATCGTGGTTCCAATGCGTCCCCAGGAACGAAAAACCCAAAATCTGTAACCATATATTAAGAAGTAGAAATTGCACACCTTTTGTTACACACAAACGAACCTATTTTTCTTATCATCCTGGAGCAGTTGCAACTTATAATACGAATTCTTGTTTCGCTGTATATCAGTTTGACCCAAAACCGCATTATATTTGTCCTTATTCTTAGCGATGTAAACGTGGGCTACGTCTTCTAAGCCGCTGTCCGGATCAACCGCTAAACCATCTTTTATTTTCAAAGTCATAGATGTAGGCACTGATTTAGTATAAATGCTTTTTGATTTCAAACTTTTCTTCTCCTCTTGAGGTACACGCGCCGAAGGATCTGTGCCCCAATCGCACAATGACATACTAGTTATAAAACTAATGGCACCTGATGCGTCACTATCGACTGAATCCAAATAGTCAATGGGTATTACATGTAGCCCTAATTCCTTGGCTTTTTCCATCCGAGTACCTAAACGCTCAACTTCTTTGGCTGTAGAAAACACAGCCACAGTCTTTTCAGTTATTTTTGTCTCACATTTACCACCCATCTGAGCTATGCGATTTTTAAGTTTCTCCTCCTGACCTTTCAAACCTACATAAGAAAATGTTAAATTATAAAGAGGAGGACGGTCACGTTTTATTTTAGGTCCATCAACTAGATCGTTATCCTTTTTCAAATGAACGTTTTTAGCTATAACCGCTGCACTGGGTGGTACATATCTGATAGCACGTACTTCCGGATTTTTGCTGACTTCCTTCAAGAATTTATATTTTTTCTTTAATTCTGTTGGTACTTTACACGGTCCACGTTTTGGATCTTTAAGTAAATTTGTGCATCGTGTCCACTCAGTCAATTCCCCATTGCACAGATATCCCGATTTATTAAACAATAACTGCTGACCTTTACATTCGGAGCAAGGTGCTAAAGCTCCAAACGCCAGTAAATCGGCTAACTGATCGAGCAATTTTTCTGAATCACCCTCGACAGGATCTTGATTATTAAAGCGTAACAACATATGCCGGTCATTTTTTGACATTTCCTCCTTAACAAAATCACGAAATTTGTGTAAACGTTTTGTTTGCTTTTCCAGTTTTTGCATCAATTCTTTGTTAATCTTTTCATCTTCTTCATCCAACTTTTCCAACTTGGCCTTTTTGGGAACCGAAGCATCTTCAGATTTCACTGACCTTTTTTTGGAATAAATAAAAAATTTTGAAATATTGTATTGAAAATATTCATACTTACGGCAAAGCTTTTTTCACTTTGTCTTGGTCTTCTTTATTGAGAGTGTCAAACCCTGGCAAATTAGAGCCTGTATCTAACCAGCCCAATTCGCCGCGAAGTTGAGCAAAACATTCACAATGATGCCATAATGCCTGCCCTCCATATTTCATACCTACTTCAGTATCGTAAACAGTTTTTCGTATACGGACCTGATCCTTAAGAATTTTTTGTTCACACCCACGACAAGCTGCTCTACCAGATTTGGCGTATTCAATGCCAAAATCTTTCAACGCAACGTTTTCGGCTTTAGAACGTTTCTTACTTTTCTTCTCAGATGTGCTGACAACGACCCCATTTCCTAAAGTTTCTAGAAAATGGCGGAGAGAACGTTTAATTAAATATCAAGCGACGAACTTAATAACTATACCAACCGATTTTTTTCTCAAGTCGCTTTTGATCCTCAATTCGAAGATTCTCGTAGTTCGCGATGTCACCTACAGACCCAGGACGTTGCTTTTTAAAGAAACAAGATTCATGAAACCAATTCGCTTGTTTGCCATCATGAAACGCAGACTGAACCATTGCGGCAATACGAACCGAACCCTGAGGAATAGTTTCTTTGCATCCCTTACAACTAGCTCGCCCGGTTTTTGCATATTCAGTTTTAAAGGGCAATTCTACTTCCATTTTAATTAAAATTTAATTGAGTTTTAACAATACGCTGCAATACTTATACGAACGGCTATGAAAAAACAGATCACTAATTTTATTAGGCTTCCAAACGAATTTCACAAAATTTGACGTAATGCCCGCTATGCCCGGCGCGAAAATCAACCAAAAACTCAGAAAGTAAAGCTCGACTTTTGCTTTTATCACAGGAATGTGATTTGAAATGCGTCTACTGAAATTTGTATGTGGACGTGAAATTAAAAAACCGTAAAAATTGAAACAAAATGAAACGGTACAACAGAAAGGAGTTTTTCTATTAAATTTGAAGAAAGATCTTTTTTTAAGTGTACAGAAATAAAAAAAAATCACAAGAAGTTTTCAAAAAAAATCAATTATTTTATAATTACCGCGGAATTTACACCGAAACAAACAGAACAATCGCAATAAACAAACATTATATTGCCATATGGACAAGTACGCCAGAGTAAGTTTGTAACAGATAAAGTTTATTGTTTCTTCCTCGCTTAGATAACTGAAAACAGTTAAGACATCAGGAGTTTTGTCTACGTGATGCGTACAAATGGTTTGAGAAGCAAAAAGAAAAAATAAAATAAAGATTAATAATCATTTTGAGCGAATAGTCAGCATAGAATTTAAAAAATTGCTTTAAAGTCCTTTCGTATGGCGGATTTCTTTCTGAAGGCTAATCCCGTACTTTACAAAGCTGTACAGAAATACGCGATTTGCGAATATCATCATTGCCCCTGCCCGATTTCTTTAAGCTTCATTTTAAATCACCTCAACATTTAAGCACTGAACACGCTAACGCGAGCACGTACCTTGCAAAATTAACGTTTGCCAAATTAGTAAAGCGAAAAATGCGTTAAAAAACAAAATTTTTTTGAAGCAAATTACAGTTAACAAAGTGGGAACATTTTTTTGCCCGTTAAGATTCAGAAGCCAATATATTTTAGCTTAATTTTTTCCTTTTTTTAATAAATATATGTATAACCACTTCAAGATCATATTATAATGGGATTAGTAGTTCAAATAGCATTTAGCCCAAATTATGCTTTTGAATTTTTTTATTGGTCAAATTAATGTAAAATGTTTTTTTTTATGACTAGAACTGGGAGTGAGTTTTGAGTTACTGTTGGTGGCGCTAGAGACAAAGTCATACAGTGAATAGCTGGAGCAAAATTTCCAAATGAAAGAAAGAAAATATAAAATTTTTTTTTAAACTCTCACACGACATTCAACTAAATTAACGCTGCGTAGTAGTAAAAGTAAAACGTAAGAGGATGATGATCCGATGGGAAGGTAATCTATTGCATATTTTGTCTGCCTGTGTAATTTAATGTACACCCTTTAGATAATGTCTGCAGTGTTAGTAAGATAAGAGAAATTAGAATAGCTTGAGGACCACTCCATTTGCCGACGAGCCAGGCTTCGAACGTACGAGTGTGCTCTAATTTCACCTTTATGCCACAACTAGCTAAGTATATTACATTTCAAAATGCTACAATATTGTTGTTGAAAGATGGACTGCGTCCTTTTTTGTTTTGTTTTGTTTCCATAATGCATCACTGTTTTGGCTATCGAAAGCGTAGAAAATTTTGGCAAACGAAAAACACAATGCTTGCGTTATGCGCTGTGCGACACGAAGATGATGACGAGTTAGAACCGTGACCACAGCGTTTTGTAGGAGGTTGCATATTATTTGATACCAATACACGCGAAGAAGCACATAAGGATGAAATACAGGAAAAATTCTGCTATTATGGCGACATTCATCGTAATTCAAATCGCCGCACTGTATATTCCAAAGGTTACGTACTTGTGGAATATGAAACGCATAACAGGCTTTAGCTGGCAAGGATAATTTAAATTATGAACCCACCCACCCCAAGTGAATTGTTGTTTTCTCAAAAGCCCGAAAAAGATTTAAAAGGGGTTCGGAAAAAAAGTCAATGAGTGTAGAAAAGCATTTTGTTTTATGTAGAATAAGATGGCAAGGTAACTGGTGCGGAAGCAACTTTATCAGCCGGCTCGAATCCTAAAAGTAGTGATATACTCCAACAGTTCGGTGAAATTAAACGCCTGCGACATGATAACAAACAGCGTAAACGGGAAATTCAATAGAATGATCGACAACAAAGGCAAGTAATACGATACGATTTTTATATTCATTTATATTTCATTTCGATTTGTTCAATATTTTATTTTATTTAGCTCAATAAAAGCTTTAATAATATCGTTGGCGAGTGAATGCCAAAGAAGTAGAAACATAAATCTCAGTTAGCTGGTTTATCAAAATATCTGGACTGTTCCACGTGCACAAAAAAAGTTTATAAATTCGGTAAAGCATTTTTTTTAATATTCCGAAAAGCCAAAGGCATTTTATTGTGCATCTGGCTTGCGGGAAACGCCACTGTACAACGTGGAGCTACTCTATGTTTGGATATCTTCGCATTGTTCATTACATCCCTGCCCCACGTCCCATACGGTCCCTGTCTTGAAATTTAGACTGAAGCTGCAAAACGGGATTAACTAGCTGCTTTGGATCAATGTTTTCAATAAAAAAAATTTCAAAAAACTTTCGAGCGACTTTTTTCCTAAAGAAGTCTTAAATCATAGACTCTCTTCATAAAATCATTTTTTTTAAAAAACACAATATTTGGCCACATATTCGAAAAATTTTTGGTTGTGACTCTACGCCACAAACGCTATGTAAATGCTGAAGAAAGGATTGTTCAAAAGAGAAAGGCTTTTCTTAAATTGACTTGATTTCTTTGCTGAAACGCGTGTGAGTGAATCCAACTTGAGTTCTGCAACTCTGAAAACTCCTTCGACCCTTTTTTTCCAAAAAAGTACGGCAAAAGACTATAGTAGAGCTTCTGATATTTGGAATTATATAAATATATTCATATAAATATTTGTCAAAATAAAGCGTTGTATGTGTGAAGGCTTTGCAAAAATGGTCCGACTCGAACCATTTCGGAAGGCTTCAGACCTTCGTTTATCATCTTCAAGGCTAGAGTTTATCGCACAAAATCTTACAAACCACTTTCTCACTATTTAACTCACTGCATTTTTATGACAGACCGACATAATCATTTTAGTAAGTTCAGATGCATGTTTCTTCAATTTAAAACAGTATAATGTGCAGTGCCCTAAAACTGCAAGTTGACATCCAACTTTTTACACTTCAATATACACTCAACGAGTTTATAAACAACGTAAGCTTATATGATACAAGCGCAAATGTCAAAGTTACCTATACTCAAGTGAGCCTGGTCTGTTTTATAAAGCAGCCAAAGTCAACAAATCAGCCATCACATAATAAGTCTTAATTGAATTTAAGTAACCTTCTCCATGGATTGAGTAAAATGAAACCGCGACCGTGTGAATTCCGAACACTCTTGGGAAAGTAGTTTTTTCATGACCTTGACAATGCAGTAGACGTAACTGATTTGACACAACAGTAAAAAAAAAAATATAATCTGTTCAGGCTTCTCTGTTAACGATAAATCTGTTCAGACTTCTCGTGGATCAACGTTTAAAACTTCATTACATATGCATCCCACAAAAAATTTAAAGGACGACTTTATTGACTCTTCATTACAAAATTTAGCTTAAAAGAATTATTTCACTAATACCAATGAATGAAGTGGTTATGCGCGGGATATTCTGATGCAGCCAGTTGGACTTTTTTCGGCTAAAAAATTTGAGCTATATGAGCAAAAACTTACTTGCCCTCCTTTGAACTTGGTTCAAAAAGCTTTCTCCACGGCCACCGCGTTCAGTTTTGTAAATATAGTAAGTTCAGCATACCTGAAAGCAAATAAAAGAAGATTTTAACATTTAAATATTAACTTAAATAAATTAATTTAGCTCATTACCTTTTACTTTAGCTTTTTAATAATAATTGCAATGTTTGCGTTTGGCTTGACTTGCCGGCGTTTGCTTAAAGCGTTCAAAAGCTACTAGTACCAACAATCCATTACGGAGATATATTTCTAAAGCCACCTGTCTTTCCAAAATGATCTAGGAACGCAATGAGTGTTCTCGACACGAAAATTTATTCAGTTTTCCACAATCAAAATAGAAAAATGCCGCTTATTTAGTCTGTTTTTTACGATGACGTCGATTAAGAAGTTCGGCCCGCAAACTCATATTTACTGATAAAGTAGATCAAAAACCACTTAAACGTTTTCTTTTTTCGATTATGCAGAGAGAAATGTCAAATGTTAGCGAATTTGACATTTCGAACAAAACAAAGAGAAAGAAACGTAACTGTTAAATAACATTACGAACGTACCGCTTTCTGTTAAGTAACATTACGAACGTGCCGCTTTCTGTTAAATAACATCACGAACGTGCTGCTTTCTGTTAAATAACAGCACAAAGTGATGTCAAGTTTCACTTGTCTGTAATAAACAAAAAACAGGTGTTATTTATTATACAATAACAAGGAGCGGAGAAAAAAAGAAACTACACTATATGAAAGAAAAAGTCTTCAAAGTGCTACCTAATCATACTACATTTTGTTTCATATATCGTATCGTATTTTGTATATTTTACAAAATTTTCCAATAACAAAGCCAGCAATTCCCTAATGCTGCCAAATAATCAAAGAAATTCTCGATTTTTTAATTAATTCCTTCGCTATCGATAAAAATGTACTGAAATAAAATGCTGCCTAGTTTTTGTATAAACGTTACTTTACGAAGCTATGTTTCTCTCTTTCACTCTTATGGAAAAACAATTTGTAATAAAATTCCTTTTTCTTTGAAAGGTCGAGAGTGGGTAAGTCATGAAAGTTAAGATTCCGCATGCTAGATTTTAGCAAAAATCCACCAGTAATTTAGAAGCAAAATCTATTTAACAATATTTATTATAAATATTACAATTACAGACTTAAGCTGTCCAAATTTTATTCAACAACAATGGCTGACTTAGACGATTTTTTTGCCAAAAAGGATAAGAAAAAATCGAAAAAGCCAAAATTTTTGACGGCCGAAGAGTTGGTAAAGAGTTTGGAAGAGACCTCGAAGCGCGAAGTAGTAAAACCTAAAAAACAGGAGTCCATAACAACAGCAATCTCTCCCAATTTGAATAGTGGCGACGGTGAAGATAAAACAAAAAACAATGAGCAGGTGTGTGTCGAACAATTTTGAAAACACCATTATTGGGCAAAGTTATTTACTGTTGTATGTGTTGAAATCACTATAATAGCTATTTTGCTTTATCAGAATGTTGAAGAAGAATGGAAGGAGTTTGAAGAAGAACAACGGAAAGACTATTCGGGCCTGAAAATTGGTCAGTTGACATTAAATGATGATGAAGAACAGAGCGTTTCAGATGGCGGCGATGATGACGCCGATGAGGGTAGCATTAACACGGAATTGGGGACTTTTTCTGATGGTGGTCCCTGGAAGAAAGTTATTCCAGCTGATGAGGTGACGCAAATACCCATGGAGATGCCAAAGGCATCACTTCTTTATCGAGTGGTAGGTTTAGAAAAAAATAGGAAAGAAAGTTCAATATTTATAGATCTACATTCTAGAAACCTTTGGAAGCCAGTCAAAAATCTAAATTGCGTTCGAAGGCTGCGCCTGATATAACCAATTCTGATTATTTTCCATCTTTGGGTGCTGCTCGACCTGAAGAGCAACGCAAAAAGAAAAATGAACCTGCCTTTGAAGAGGTGCGCCATGGTAGTCGTGTTCAGAGGGTGATGAAAGAGCAACCTATCACTCCAATTAATGCTTCAAATCGTTTCCAATCGTTAGAAGAAACCGAAAGCTAGAGTTTTTCTTTGTATTGCGATTTTTGAAACCTTCAGTCTCGAGCGCGCCTCCTTGCAGGAGTTTGGGCTTAATTTTTATTTGGATTCTTTTTTACCGAATGTTATAACAAACAGTAATGGACTTCCTATTCCATTTTTATTTCCATTGCTAGTAAATTGTATTTTTTACTTCGTTTTATATTTTTATAATAATCCGCCAACTCTCTGCTGTCAAAAAACTGCAAACAAATCTTATAAATACCGTTTTTTACGTGATCGCTTGAATGTATATATATACATATATATATATATATATATATTTTTTTTTTTTTGTTTCTCAAAGCCATCATAACCTTATTTTTTGAGTAAAAAATGATGTGCAACCGCAGAACGTTAACCTTGTTTAATACTTTACAAAATGGCTTTGTAAGCTACAAAACCCGGCTCTACTTTTCTAATGTAATCAATAGATTAAACGGGTAAATAAAGAAATTGAAAATTAATAAAATATTGATATGAATTGTCGTTTAATGTGTCTCTATTAAATATAAATTATTTTGGAAATAAAAATGTTTAAATGCATTGAAATATTTACGAAGGTTTTTTAATTACTTTAGATTTGAATTGATTGCCAATATATTCTTGGACTTTTCTCATCTTCGTTCTTGTAGTGGGTAAAATTGAAATTGGAATCCTCTTTTACTTTTCACTCTAAAAGTATATGGAATATAGAAATACATGTTTAAGCTTAAATTGTTTGCAATATCATTCCCTCTAATATTTTTTTTTTTATCATTAAATCATTTCGTCTTTAATATTTATATTTGAATCGCGCTCAGACCTTGGTTTATAAGGAAATTCTGTGCTACTGTGGTAGGAATTGAGCAATGGTTTTTGCAACAAGTGGTCCGGACAGTTTCTCATTAAATACAACCAGCATTTTGTAACCCTTTAAAAAAAAAAAAAGCAAAAATCGTATCGCAAGAATAAAACTACTTGAACTTACTCTTCCCTTTTTTCCATTTTTATATCTTGTAGTTCACGATCGTAATATTCTGGATACTCTTCTAATTCATCTAATTTTTTCAACATTTCTTCATCCACTTCATACACTTCACCTCTAACATTCTGACCACGTCCACATTTATCCAGCAAGAAAGGTATATTAAACCGGGTGCCTATAATTAGCGGATATTTTTCCACAGTTTTCCCCTCTCCTAAGTATCTGGCGAAACCGTTATTCGCATTAGTTAATAAAGAGTGATTGAATTCTCCATTTTTAAGTGTACCATAAACGAATATTTTAAATAATTTTTCCGAAACTTTTGCCATTTTTTTAATTTAATTTAATTTAATTTAGTTTAATTTAGTTTAGTAGAAAATCCAAACAAAAGCCAAATAAAAACATCAAATGAAGATGGTTGAAATTCCAATGCTTTTATCGATAAATATTATATTGTATTTTTATAACACAATATACAAAGCAAATTTTACTCTCTTTTGACAAAATGTATTGCTCAGAGTAAAATTTAGTTTGCTGCGCATTTCTTATGCAGGCAAGTAAAGAGTAACCGCGTCAAAATAATTCGGGATACATTCAACAAGTGGTATCAAAATAAAATGAATTTAACATCTTTCAGTTTATTTGGAAACAAAATTCAGCAAAATGAACATACCGCCAAACTAAATTGAATCTTACCAGTAAATCTTATATAATTTATCTATTTATTTGTTTTTGGATGTTTAGTTATACTATTTATTATGACTAAATTCTAACAAAAAAGAAAAAAAAGAGATGGAGAAAAATAAAAAATAAAATTCACATATAAATAAACAAAAAAGAAAAGGGAAAAAACATGTGCCCACTGGCACACGATGGATAGTTTGGAGTTGCAAAAGCTTGGAAACCAATTATAGCGAATGTATTTAATTCAATCCACAATTCGTAAGAAATTTTGACGTTAACAGTTAGTTTCAATACGCATAGACCGTATATTAAAAGTTTCATAAAGTTTAAAGAGTCGTGTAATTGAATTGTAAATATTATTTTTATTTTTGTAAAAGGCGTGTAAATAGATTGAAAAGCTTGCGGTTATGTCTACATTGGCTGACTTTTATAAGCATAGAGTTTCTAAAAGAGCGATTAGGAACGTTGAGTTTTATCTCACCTAATAGTACCACGTATATCAATATATACATATATGTATATATATAAGATATATATAGATATATTTATTTTTTATGTATAGTCGATTATTATACATTTTATATTTGTTTCTGAATTTGTTACATTAATTAATTAATTACATATTTCAATTAACACGTTATTTAGTAGTTAATAAAGAAATAAATGAATAAACCAATTAGTCCTTTCCTGACACTGTCATCTACTAATGGTCGTAAAATTAGTCATTGTGTTTGCATGTCACGATTTCTTCCACTTTGTCTCAAATTTCAAAATTCCAAAGCACAAGTGATAACAAAATTTTGCAATAACAATTTTGCGTTAAATCAGGATTGTTAGTTTGCGAGTCTGATAAACTAAAGTTTAAAAGAAAGGACGCAACGTTACAAAATAGGCTAAACTCGAGGTAAATTGTTAGCATAGCATTTTAATTGAATTTTAATGTACATGCAATCTAATGAAGTTAATCAAAAATAATAAATTAATACGAAAAATGCATATTATTCCGTCAGCGAAATGCATTTTTTTGCCACGAAATTCCACAAAAGTATTGCACTTATTTTTTCTTTTACATTTTCTTAGAATTTTGAAAAGTTTTTCCCCACATCGTTGTGTTACGCTCTCTTATTGTAATAAAAATGCTTAGTGACCTGCCCAAGAGTAGACCACGACTATGTCATGTTTCACTTTGAAAATTTTTCACTTTAATGAAATTCGTTGAGCAAGCCTTCCACAAGTTTTTTCCCTTTCTCAGATATTAGCACATTCTTGCCATTAGCCGTTTGAAAACCTGTGGTTTTGTCGAGTTGTGCACTGCTCTTTGCCATTTTTTTAAATTTGAAAGCTTTTTTTGTTCTCTATTTGCGCGCTGCTTGCGGTTTTTCTGAACTTGGATTCCATTATTTTATTCGATATCCGAGCTTTTATATCTTTTAGTTCACTTTCATAATCCGTTTCCTGCAAATTGCCTTGAAGTTCTCTTAGAATATTTTGGACGGATTTCTGCCCTTCTTCCGATATGGAGATCTGTTTACCATTCGCTGTTTGAAAATCTGCAGAAACAAGCGAAGTTACCGGATTATTGACCTTGCACACCTCATCTTGATGCATTTTATTTTTTACTGCTTCCAATTCGTTGTTGCCTTCCCCCAACTTCGGCCGTTCTTCGCGTGCTCCATCTTGGTGTAATAGAAATTGTTTGTGTGTATATGCAATATGAAATTTTTTTAAACACTCACAAAATAGAATTAGGGCTCCGTTATGTTTCTTTGTAGTCTGCAAAATTTATGAGTAAAAGCCGGAATACCAAAAACGCACTAAAATATGATTTTCTCAAAATAAAACAGTTAAGCTTCGTTTTAACCTGTTTTGAAGCGTTTGTAGCCGTCTAATTGTTGCTGTTATTATTATTATTATAATTAATTTAGCCAGAGAATAAAGTCTTAAACACTAGCATCTAAATTTTCTTTTGTTAGCTCAGCTCGAGTTTTAAAATAGTCTAAACAGAAAATATGAAAACGGAATAATATATTTTGCAAACTTAGTTGCAAAATTATATTTTTTTTAAATTTCATTAATAAATGCATTCATTCACTGTATTTGATCATAACCCATGCAAGGTAACGTTTCTGGATTGTATTACCAGAAACGTAAACAAAATAAAAATGTTGCGGGAAGAACTTTTCTGAGCTTTTGTTTATTTTATAGAAAAATGTATGGATTTTGTTCATTTTCATTGCGAAAGTTTCTACTGATGAATGCTCTCACAAGACAAGAAATTAGATATAGAAATTCGAGAACTAAAAAAAATTAAATATTGAATAAATGTTGAAATTTGAACTTTTCTGTTGGAGAATGTCAGACTTTGGTCATCAAACTAATCGAAAATTCGCGACCAGCATCTTGCAGAGGCGGATATCATAAACCAACTAAAGAGAACTTTGCAATTGGCTTAGTTTACTTGAACTTTTTTCTTTTCAAATAAAATTGGAAAAATATACTAATGGCAACATTAAATTACTACACAGTTTGGTAGACGGACAGACGAATAGATGATGACAGGCAAACAATTTCTCCACGTCTTGAAAAAAAATAAAAGAAATTTGTTTAAACATATGTTTAAAAAACAGTGCCTTGTATATAGTTGTATAAGTACAGATGTGTTTCATATCTTCTTCCTCTTTTTTCAATGTGGAACTTAAAGCCGCTAATGTGGAATGCACAGCCGCTTTTGTGGAACTCAGCCGCTTTTGTGGAACGGCGGCCGGCAGCACCGTAGAATATTTATTTATCGATTTATCGATAAATGTTGCCGTTTTTGAAAAATTATTGAGCCAATCTCAAGAAAAAATTTGTTGGTTAAATTATTAAAACGTAACAAGTGCATTTATTTATTTCATTATTAATATTAACCTATTGATTATAGAAATAATATTAAGGAATACTTATATTTTTGTTTTCTTCTTTTTTCTATAGGATTAACAGTCAGATCGAAAAAGGAATAAACAAGAAACAATCATGTCAAGCACTCATACAACTACAAATTTTGAACGAGCTTCGACGATTTACTGCGGTAAGTGCATTTTGTTCTATCTTCTAACTTTAAGTTGCATAATGTTCGACCATACGTTTTAAAGTAAATTTTAAGATAGGAAAGGAAACAACGAAAAACATAACATATTGTTACGGCTAGTTATTAGATTGTTATCAATGTGGTAATTCCAAACAATTAAGTTATATTCAGTTAATAAAAAATAATTAAAATATAAAATTATATAATAAAATAATACAGAAAAATAAATAATAAAAATACATTAAGTAATGAAAAATTTTAAAATTTAAAAAACAAATTTTGTTAAACAAATTGTTAGCAGAATAATTTATGACTACGTGATGCAAAACATAACTAAAGTAATTTAACATAATTCTCATCGCAGACTGGAGGTAAACTAGACTATCTATCGTACCCAAGGATAGGAATTTTCTGTTTTGAAATTAATGGTTAATGTACATACATACTAGAGCCTATAATCATATTCCAGAATATCGGATATTTTAATAATTCCAAATCTAAAGCTTGGACTAGGCGATCTCTTAATTTGTTAAAGAGCGCTTCATGTTTAACCTGTTGAATGGTGGTCTCTTGATAGATTTCATCTCTGGAAGGCAACAAAAGTTATATCTTGCTTGTGCTGTCGACAATCGACTATCTCCGCTGTTTCAATATTTGTACTGATTTTAATTTCAAAAATATTATCTTTTCTGTGTTGATTCGAGTCTTCAAGGAGTAACTTTATATGCTGGCGGTTGTTGTGCTTCAAGGAACTTTTATTAACATTTAAAGGCTTAAGAGAAAACACTCCTACAAGCTAAAAGAGGAGCAAAAAAGTAGCTTAGCGAAAATAGTTGATGTATATAAAAATTTCATAGCTAGTAACCACGCTTAAAGATAGTAAAGAAATGGGGAGCACTGCTTCGCGAAAACCGTAGCATGCTTAGGCAGCATTTTGGAGCTTGAAATCACTTTGATACTTTCCGTACCTCCTTTCAAAGCTCTATTGGCTGCTATTAAACTCAGTCGCTTGATCGTTCTTTGTTTCGGTGCGACTAGAATTTGATATTTTTATTCCATATTTTTCAAAATTTCGACGTTGAGCAAGTATAATAATTTCAGTAATGGCAAATATACCGAACGGAATCTTTAGCGAGTTATTGTGTCCACACCCAAAGCTCTGGGATGGTGACAAAAGTGTAACTTGCAAATTAGAAAGAAAGAGACTTGCAGAGAAACTGACCAACTAGTTACCGAGGAGACAGTTTGGAAAAAAATAAAAACGAAGAAAAATAGTTTAAAAAGATTGGGTATGAAGAGGAGCATGACGGGACGCCCATCGCCATTATTAAATTATATTTGGTACGCACGTGAGTTGGGGTTGACGACGACGGTGGCACAATTGGCAGATCACAAAGAGCACAACATGATAATCGAAAATATGGAAAAAGATAGGACAATAATGGACAACACGGAAAATATGGAAGAAGATAGGACAACAATGGACAACACGGAAAATATGTAAGAAGATAGGACAATAATGGACAACACGGAAAATATGGAAGAAGATAGGACAATAATGGATAACACGGGGGGAAATGAGCAGAACGAGAACACCGTACGTATACTAGCAAACGATTTACCTACTACGTCGGGGGAGGCGGCACTGATCCAAGAAGTAGAGAAGCTTAAACCTGAAATTGCCATATTAAAGGAAAGTCGGATCCGAGAAGTGGAGGAGCTTAAAGCTGAAATTGCCATATTAAAGGAAAGTCGGATCCGAGACGTGGAGGAGCTTAATGATGAAAGCGGAACTGTGGCGGACATCGAGGCGCATCTGAAGGTTATTTACCCATGAAAAGCCAGATCCATATGCTTTTATGGATGACTTGTAGAAGATAATCGATCTAAGGCTATCGGCTTTATTGAAAATTCTGGCACACTTGAGATTTGAATCCACGGCCATTGACTTGTTAGTTACTAAAATTTCATCATCAGTAGCATTTTATAATCAGATAAATTCATACGAAATGGGATGGAAAGTCCACGTTTATTGTATAGGCAAATGATAAAAAATATAAAAAGACCAAACACTTCTGGTTCCAGCAAACACAGAATGTCGTCTTCCTGTCTGCTGTCAGGGCCATCCTTGGGCAAATTCCGGTTTCGCACTTACGTGCCCACTATCTGCTTTGCTTATCGTGACAGCAGATAACAGTAATTTTCGTCAATAAACTATGAAATTCCCATGGAAGTGCAGCTTTAACACATAAGAGAATCACCAAAAATGCTCTCAAGCGTTTTAAAAACGCTTCTGCACAATTTTATACTTCGTACTCATGCGGGATAGCAAGACGCGGCATTAAGAAAGAATCATTTACTCAAAGTAAACTTTAATTTAAAATATAGCAGCACAAGGTTCCTTTATAGAGGTGATAATAAAACACAAACGACCGTTCAAAATGTGGAAGAATTGCGTTACAATTAATTCTATAATGAAATGAAAGAATTCTCTACTCTAGAAAAAGATACAAAGCAAAATAGAAAGATTAGAGGATTTATTTAATATATCTTTGATATAGATTTCATAAAATTATTTGCATTTTGTAAAGAAAAAAAAAAGATTTTCCTTTATGTGATCTCGATCGGATATTTTTTACAATAGGAATCTATTAAGAATTTAACAAATTAATGATCCCGCATATACGTATACATGTGTATGTTATAATAAATAATAACAAGAGAAATGATAAATAAATTAGGACCACAATACTGACACTGACACTTTTAAAAGCACACTGCATTTCTTAAGAACAATAAATTTAAAAAAAAAAAATGAAAATCTAATGAAATCGCATACATTTCCATTAAAGGCTTTAGCACAATTCTAAGTAAAATACTGATAGAAATATGTGTATACTATATATATATATATATGTATATATATATGTTACATATATGTGTTACGTATATGTACATAAACAACTTTACGATCTTGTGGTAAAAATATTTTATTCGTCTTTGCATTTACTCAATATCGCGGAAACGTAAAATAGCACGTCCAGGTATTTCAGAATTGCATAGTTTTTGTATAACTTCAGATGCTTGCTCACAAGGGAATACCGAATACGGTGGAGGTTGAATCTGTTAAAAATATAATTCACTTTACTGAATATTCGACACTTCAACATGTGCATGTAGTTGTTGTTGTTCTTCTTTTTTTTCGTACCTTTTTTTCTGCCACTAAATTAACTAAATCGTGTAACTGTTCTAGTGAACCTGTCGGTATAGGTATAATTTTTTGTTGCGTTTCACTTAATAGACGTGAAAACTTTGGCAGTAAACGTTCAGCAACTTCTTCGCTAATTAAAACGACACCAACTTTTGATAAGCAATGCAGGGATCGATGTAAACTGCGTGACGTTGTGCCGAAATCAATGACCACATCTACGGGACCACCACACATGTTTTGCGTACGCTCTATTAATTGAGGCTCATACAAGCATTCATTCCATTGCACGACACTTACACTGAAATTAGTTGTGGGCAAGATTTAATTAAGGATTTTTCTTTTAAATACTTTTGAATTAATTGCATATAAAAAAAAAAAGTTACCTCTTCATTTCGGTAGCCAAGCGAAAACCCTCATCTCTTAAACTGGCTACGGTCACGTCTATGTAATTGTTGGCCCCGGTAGAAGCAAAATGATAACTGGCAATTCGTACAGCCCACAGTGCCAATCCGCCCGTGCCAACAATCAAAATTTTGCATTTTTTTTTAGAATCGTTCGCGTCTGAAGATCGTTCCTTTAGCATTTCAATTACTACGTCATGCGCTTTAAAAACAGCATTCATGGCTAATAGAGCTCCGGTGGGCAGCATAGCGGCTACACTTATAGGCAAATGGTCTGGTATTGGAACTACGTATTTTAAATCTGGTACTACCAAGAGTTCAGCATAACCAGCTGGAGCTTCCTCGAACGGATAAACAATTACTCGTTGCCCTATATGTAAGCCGCAATTGTTGTCTTCATTGACTTCGTTACCCAATGATTCAATAACGCCGGCTACTTCAAAACCCGGAAATAGTGAACCTTCTCGTATCCCGGCATGAGCTGGAGACGACTGAGAGGATGCTACCGAAGCGCAATAATCACTAAGATCGGAGGCTACAGATGACATACTGCTAAAGGAGGCTGATCGATCGCGGCGTCTATAGCATGCACCGGCGCAGACAATTTTAATGCGTGCGCCTAATGCAGGGGTATCTTCAATGGGTACAAAGAAATTAAAGACGCAATTTTTTACTACGGGACCTGGCGATTCTATTGACACTTGACGGCAAAGTTTATTCATGATGCACGATCCGTTGGTGGTGGACACGGTAGATAAAGGCGTCCAAGCTCTATCCGGAGTGGTGTTAGTGCTGTTAGAGACTGAAGCAACTCTAATTGAAAAGAGAGAAAAAAATATGATATTTTTTAAATACTAAAAAATAAAACATAAACTTCTTTCACTAGTATGCTATTGCATCCATTTGTTCCCTGCATTGTAGATCAAAATTGACTGTCAATTCTTCCGAAAGCTTGATTTTGTGTTTACTTATACGCATCTGCTTTTCGAAATGCATTACTAAAATCAAATTAGGGCATCTGGCAGTCCATTTCCATGACAGGTTACAAATCGCCAAACTGTATACCAATGTGCTAGTGTAATAGTATTAATACTCAACACGACTTGTGATACGAGAGTGTGCTAAGGCTGTGCGAATGTATGCAACACCCAGAAGAACTTGAAGTAGACGCCGTTTTTCCGGATCCATTCAGTCACTTTTTGAATCGACTTAAGCTTGGCTGTCCGCCTGTCCGTCAGTCTGTCTTGCTTTCTTGCGTTTAACCTAAAGGCCGCAATTTTTGAGATACTTTGATTAAATTTGGTTTATGTCCAAGGACAAACGCTATTGAGAATGGTTGGGATCGGAAAGATGGAAATGTGGAACCGAAAGTCGTGTAAATTTCCTGCTGTTGCTTTTCTGTTGACAGTACTGTGACCTGCCAAGTCTGCTTTGTTTATATGTGTAGTAAAACAGTTTATAAATCACAATAACATTAATTATTTGCTTTTAAGTTCAGGTTTCAATTTTGATAAATTATAACGAAATAAATTTTATTTTTGTTTAGGTTTAGATGCAGGTTTTATTTTTTTGTTTGCACAGTGTCACGATGTATACTAATTTTCTAATTACGCTTGGTACGTTAAGATCATACACCAGGGACTTTGAAAAGTGTAAATATGTGAATTAGATCCTCCTCTATTTATATATTCGTCGCTGAAGGTTGAGGCTGTGTTCATTTTCTTAAAATGTTTGCATATTTTTGATGGGTATCAAATACCGAAACGATATAGGCTTTGTCTGTCCGTTCGTCTCTGCGGATCGAACACCAGAAAGTATATATATTTTTGATCAGCACCAAATTCTGAATCGGTTTAAGCATGCTCCTGTGTTCGTCTGTCCGTGTGTGTAATGTCTGTTATAAGCATTCTCCACCAGGTCATAAAAGTAATCGGTTTCAAATTTAGCAAAAACACTAAAAGTCCTCCAGACGGTTTGGTAATGCATTTCTGCACAATCGCCCATAGTCCATCATAAGTTATAACCATAAACATTTCTATGTGTATTCAGAGATCCTACAGTACCTGTTCGATATGAAATAGAAAAATCACTCCATCCAAAAACACAGAATCTCGAAATTTTAATTTTTTTCTTTATTTTTGAGCTCCATGTATGGCTCCAGGTAAAAGATTCAGCCATATTCGAATAAAATTTTCTTGTTTGCTAACATTTTGAATGGTTTTTCCTATCTCTTACACTTCTTATTGCGATTTTTCATATTTTAGAAATCGGGAGAGAGAAAAAAAGAAATTCGCAGTACATTTGTCCATTCTTGGATTAATTCCATTAAGCAATAGGTATCTCAAAAACACTAAAAATGGAAAGCTCTCGAAAAGCGAAGCTATGATGTGACTCTCTCTCCTACCGTAAATATCGATTTAAAACCTATACATAAACTAAGGGGTTGACTTTGATATCCATAATAATGAAGCATATAACATCAAAACGAGTAAAAGCGCTATGGTGGGCCACGGGCCTGCATCACTCTACAGGTATTCATATGACGGCTTCTTAAAGTAAGGCTTTATATGAAAAGTGGTCGAAAAAATAATCCGAGCCAAATCATTTTTAATAGCGTTCGTCCTTGGGCCAAAACATGTCGTTGTTGAATATGAAAAAGAACTAGACAGTCGCGCGGACAGACAAGTTTAGATTGATTAAAAAGTGATTTCGGTATGATAATAAGTGGGACTATCCCAAATCCTTCTTGCATGTTGCATACATTCACACACACTTAATATGCCCTTGTGCTACAAGTGGTGTAGAGTATAGAAATGTCCATGAACCTCGCCCTACGGCCAAACAAGTCAGTGTATCAAATTTCATCGAAATATCTGAAAAATTCTGAGAAAACACGACGAACAGACGGACGGAAAAGCTTAGATTGATTCACAAACTGATTCTGAATCGACAGGCATAAGAAAAGCTGAGTCTATTTCAACTCCTGCTGCATACACCCGCAGAAACTTAATATACTCTTGCATCACTAGTGCGGTAGGGTATAAAAAAACCGGAGACAAAATTGTGAGCTCGTCGCGTCGATTTTATCAGGCGGACAGACAGACAGGTGGACATTCAGCCATTGCAGCTGATTTAGAAGGCAGGTATTTTAATGGATCTTTGATATATTATTCTATGGGTTGCAAACATTTGGTAGCACCAATGTTATACAAGAAGCTACTGCGGTGAGTATAACAGTAAAAGTCCGTGACATATATTGAATTAATAAACTAAAGGTTAGTTTTCGAATTTCTTTTTTCTTATCCGACCTTCGAATGTGATAAAGAGAAAAAAACATAAGGCAAGTCAAAGCGACCACGATTTTGTAAAATTGCATTTAAGGTTCTGGGTTAATCATTGGCGTTTTATGCATGCAACGTGTTGCGGAGATCCCTTGGTACGGGAAAAATCCAATTTTCGCTTCTTCGGGTACAAAACTAATTGGCCAAAATCTGTAGTAAAATTTTGTTTAATAAACATGTCTTCGTTTTTTCTTTTTCCAAAATCTCAAGCACTATTTCGATGAAAGCGATTAACATGGTAGAAGGAAATGCAAAGAAAATGTTTGGTTGAATGAAGAAACGAGGAAAGGTTGATAAAAAAGGTCGATCCCTTGACGATTAAGTTAAAGTTTGTTTGTACATTTGCAAACGTGTTGTCGACGAGGGTTATGAAAACCTTGGTGAATTTTTTCTTCTTGATTTATGCTAAACCTTTCTCCTCCTCCGTTTTTACGCCAATGTAATTTGTCCGAAAAAATGATAGATGAGAACAATAAACGCGAGTTATATGAAAATATTTTTTTTGTTCACACTATGCCACTTATGCACATGCGTCCACTTGACTTATGATATCTTCATGTTTGTGAAGAAGACACTGCTTTATAAAATTAATAAAATATTCTTTATATGTAGATAAAAGTCCATATATATCCATATATCCATATATCCATATATCCATAAATTCGCAAACGCGTACCTGCATATATCAACCGGCATAATCTTGTTTCTTTTGTTTCACTTCGAGTGATTAATGTTTCATACAATTAAAAATATTAGAAAAAGACACAGTTTTATTATTTTTCACGCAGAGGTACACACACGCACTAGTTATACACAAACGTACAAAAATTGAAGATTCCAGAAAACTTTTCTAATTGTATTCACTTTTAAAATGGTTGCATCTCTGTCCGTACTGCTTCATACCACTAGCAATAATTAACTAAACTCACTAAACTTAATCAATGACTTTGCGTTCCCAGTCACTGCAGTCACTGTTTGTATATGCTACAGTAGAACGTTCGAAACAATGGAAATGAGCGAAAATTTATTGTTAAACAAAAAAAAATAAAAGAAAAAAACTGACCAAACAAGTTAACGTTAACGTTTGTGTTAAAAGTTTTAATTATGTATTTCATATCCACCGACATCAACGACACAAGCGCGCATATCTACACACTTATGTATGTGAGAAAATTCGCAATACCATGTTACCAACATTCTGTTAAACTATTAAAATCATGAGAAGAGAATCAATTGAAATGAGAAGAAAAGAGAACAACAAGGTCATTGTTACCATAAACAGGGAGAAACTTTATTTATATTTATGGATTGATTCTAATTTGAGAGATCGCATCAGAATGCAAAAGAAAAATCGAAGAAAAAAAAAAATATTATTTATAATAATGCATATGCGAAAAAAGTTTTAAGTAATAATTAACGCATAAAACAAAAGAAAATCTCAAATAACAAGACTTCATTATTAGCATTTGTGTGTGCATATAGCTTATGTGAAGCAAACACGAACAAAACCGCACATGCATATCAATGATCCACTCGGTATATGCGTGATCATCACGCATTGCAATTGTGATCAACATATTTTTGCACGCATCTGCTCATTTGTTCTAAATGAATAGGCAACAACAAAGTTTCAGTATGAAAGTTAAAATAAAAGAAAAAAAAAAACAACAAACAACGCAGAAATTTAGCTTACGACGAACTACACATGCACCCTCAGACTCGGTGAGCTATTTATCTTTCCCATGGCTTCACACATATGAGAGAGCGTTTGTCGCGGCTATTACGCATATGATAAGCAAAAAACTAGAAATTCGAATGTGAAACCTAGCTATCGCCATACATAATTAATATCCTGGACTGTCTACCCACTCATAATATGTCAAAATTCTTAAGTCGATTTATTGGAAAAATTGCGAGAAAAAGCGAACATTTGTCCACATTCGAAGGGTTTGCTCACAGATTTTTCGTCTTTTTCTTTCTGTATATGTCTATGTGCGAGCACGATCGGGAAGGGTGATAGTTAAAGAAGGATGGAAAGAGGGAAGTAACGCCTGCATACGTTTGACTTAAAAGCGAAAATATCAGGCACAGTGGGAAAGGCTACCGCTGGAAGATTGTTACAAAGGCGGACAGTGTGATTAAAGAACAACGAGTCACGATAGATAGCATGTCGTACAATGTGCAGATAATTTCAGAACGAATGGCTGGAAACGCGAAGAAAACCCTGCGCTTTCGGGGAAGGCCCTAATTGGCGGACATAACTCCTTTATCTCCGTAGACCATTTGCCCTGGACGTACCTTATCATAAGCACCACGCCCTACATAAAGAAAGTTTTAGACACACTTTCGTCACCGATGACCTTTTGAGTCTTTCATTTTATGCGGTCGAGCGTCTTCAAACAAGTTTTGGGAGCACCCCCAATACATCCGAATTATATTTTACTTTGGGCGGATATAAGCGGTGTACATAGGACGGATATCGGCTGCACTCTGCAAAAGCAAGTGATCTCAAATCTTATACGTTATTTAGTGTGGCTGCGATCCACCCTAGACCAGAAGTTGTAAGTTTTAAAGGTTAGCCCGTGAATATATATTTTTTTTTCGCTAGAGTAGCCGACATTTTTCCTATATTCGCGGATATATTTTTTAACTTTAAAAGATTAAAGATTTAATTACAAAAGATAATTAAACGGCTACAAAGCACCCCGACAATTAATATAAAACTGAAATAAGCCAAACAATTCTATCAAAATTGTGATAATAACCTACTAGTGATGGGCTCGGCTCAAAAATAGTCGCAAATGATATACTAACAGGCCCCGTTTTAACAAAGTGAGAGGTGCATCTTCTCTACATGATGACTACGCGAACGTACAAGCATTTCTAATAATTACATTAGGAGCTACAGGGTTGGACTTTAAATACATTTCGAATTTGGAGAAAAATTAATATTTACGAGAATGGCGATAATCGAAGAGTTACGATTTCCTAGTCGCCCACAGCCAACAAAAATTAAAAGAAATTCGAATTATATTTTGACTTAGTTATACACATCAATATATACCTTGATATGTAGAATTAATGTTGTTGGGAATAATAACATGTTAACAAACAAACGCATTCATGCTCATTTTAAAACGACTTTAATGTGCTTTTCATGCTCATTCAATGCACTTTTTAAACGTGGATAAGATGAAGTTTAAAAACTATATTTAAACAAATAAAAAGACTATAGTGGGCCACGGACCACTCTACCGTTATTTATAGAACGACTTTTCAAAATACGACATTATATGGATTAGTTTTTGGGACAAAAATCGTTTGTGTAGCAAATTTCATCGAAATACAGCAAAAATTATCCGCCGCCTGTTGGTTGAACACAAAAAAGACAAATGACAGAGACAAAAGACAAATCGACTCAGACTATGGTTTTGAATAGATCGATGTAATGAAGAAAGATGGGTGTACTTCAAGTCATTCTCTGGGTTGCATACATGTGCACAAACTTAATATATGCTTGCACGTCAAGTGTTGTCGGGTGCGTGGTATAAAAGTTTATGATAATTAAAAAGCGGA
Source organism: Glossina pallidipes (assembly GCA_000688715.1). NCBI lineage: Eukaryota > Metazoa > Arthropoda > Insecta > Diptera > Glossinidae > Glossina > Glossina pallidipes. The sequence goes on from KK499884.1 coordinate 719,058, forward strand.
AAGAGTTCCCTTTAGCTAAATAGGATTCCAATAGAAGTAGTCTGCCAATAGAATAGTCTCTTGATGGTAATGTTGTTGTTGTTGGGGAGCCCATCTGTTATGACAGATGCAATGTGATTTAGAAATATATACATGATGTACTGCTATAGACGCTATGGCGGCAGTTAACAGTTGTCGATGCATGGTGGTCGGTGAGGGCGAGAACGGAGAAAGGCTATTTACACTTTAAAAGACAAGTCTGATTCTGCAACAATGTCGGGAAAAGATGTAATTTTTTCCTTTATTGCCTTGCCTAGGTACCAAAAGTCGTCATGTTAAATACTTTTTCGAAAATGGGACGAGGGGGTTACCTCATTCTCATTTAAGGCTGTTCACTTGGTCATACTTTGATTAAGACCGCCTTACACATTGGAGGCCTATTGTTCGATAAGAAACCTCTACTAGTCTCTGCGGAAACTAATGGTTTCACAAAAATGTATGTTATACACGAAATACGAAAGTGAGCATAATTTTTAGTTTATACGCACCAAGCATGCGTAATGTAGTTAAGTATTTTATAAATTTTTTCATTTTTTTCAATGGTTTCCTATATATATATATCCTATATATATATATGTGTGTACACATGTCTAAATAAGTATGCGAGTCAATTTTTGCGATAATGTGTATTGTGCAGTTTGAGCGATTGCTGAAAATTTCAAATACATATAGCGCAGCTCTAATGAGCGGAGAATATATGTGAAATATACTTGCAATTGTCTCAAATGTTTTTTTGAAAAAAAAAAAAAAAAAATCTCGATTTTATAAATGAATAAATAAATGATAATAATTATAGTATTTAACTGTTTATTACTACGTTCATAAAAACAACAAATAATGTAATAATTAATTAAAAAATAAAATTCAAATAATTTCTATATTTAGCCGTTCAAATCAATAACTATCTACCGATTGACATACATTCCTGATATAAAAAAAAGACGTTAAGTGTACAAAGACAGATAAATACATTTTATTTTATTTGAACGTATAGTGAAGAGTAAAAGTGAACGTTTTCGATTATCGATCGCCTTAGCGTTTATTGGGTGTACACAAATAATTTCGGTAACTATTTTCATCGAACTCAAAATTGCATTAAAAAACAAGTGAAGACAAGTGAAGACACAATGCTTATAATGGCTTTTTAAAATAAGGCTTCGTATGTGGAGCGAACGATAAAGTCGTACGATCCGAACAATTCTCACTAGCGTTTGTCCGTGTGCCAAAACGAGTCGGTGTATGAAATCTCATCAAAATATCTCAAAAATTGCTAGCTTTAAATTGAACAAAAGAAGACAAGAAAGATGGACGGACAGACGCACAGACAAGCTCGGATCGATGCAAGAGTTTATTCTGAATCTCTAGTTATTCATATATCGATCTTTCAAAATAAGGAAGTGATTGAAAAAGTGATCCGATCCCAACCCTTGTCAATAGCAATCGTCCTTGGGCGAAGACACTTTGATGTACCAAACTTCATTAAAATGGCTTAAAAATTGTGGACTGTGTTGATTAAATACGTGAAGACACGACCGACAGACGGACAGATTACCTTAGATTGATTCAGAAAATAATTCTGAATTGATCGGTATCTCATGTCTTTCTGGGTGTTGCGTACATCTGCGCAAACTTAATATACTCTTGCACCGTAAGTGGTGTAAAGTAGAAATATTTGTTACAAAATTTAATAACCGCAATATTTACCAAATGGCTCTTGCCTCCGAATGGGGTGGCTTGTGTATGCCCCCGTGGTAGAAATTTCGTAGTTTCGAGGAGAAATACTTATTGACTTCTTTTAGCGCTTCTTCAACTCTTCACAACCGCTAGACTACTGAAAATGATTGCATCGAAGATTGGACCAGCGCTAATTATAAAGAAAGAAGCCTAGGGAATGATCGCTAGTTGAAAGAGAAACTGTCAGCACAGGTTAAAGGTCACTTCCTGGATTTCTTTTGCTGGAGACCGACAGACGTAAGCGAATTTCGTCGTTTTTAAGACGATATTTGCTTGCGAGAAATCTCGCAAACTACTCTCTAACCGCTTTTTAGCTCGCTCCATTTTGGCTCCAACTTAATTATTTCTATAGCTCCAAATACTTTTTCTCCAGTTTAAGCCAATTGAAAAAGGATGGCCTGGAATGAACTTTGATACACATTCAAACTTATAGCACACAAGCATGAAAATCTAAGCTATTTATATCCAAAATTTCGGAAAACATGGACGCCATGGACGGTCATTTACATGAAGCTATAAAGCAATCAATTTCAAGTCTCAGAATTCGAAAATCATATTCGGTCGCGACCGAAGCCTTTGTACCATTCATTACCGTTGTCGTAAAAAAGGCGACGGCAAAAAAAGAACTAAAGAACTAAATTTTCATGCCCTATAAAATGTGGAGTGGGCGCAGCTGATTTTTTCTATTTTCAAAATAAAATGGTGTGGGCGTTGTACGTGTATCCTTGGAAAAGTTAAGCTCACTTCCACATTCTTTCGTAAATTTGTAGGCGATATCTGTCATGTTTGCAAATCATGAGAGTCCTTACAACAGATACTACTCAGTTGGGCAGACGTCGGGATGGACAGATGCCAAGGCAGATTCAAATCCTTGTGGATTTATCTGCCGTAGTTGACGAGTACTGAGCAAAAAATCATTTTTTTATATCTGTTGAAAAAGTGGGATATTCTCACTTTACATAGTGCTGTAAGCGTCCTTCGACCAATTTGGCCCACTTACCACTTACCAACTTGCGTACAAGAACTTCCAATGTTTCTGACGAATTTGGTTGGAAGATGTTGTTTGTCTGTGCAGCGTTCCGTTAATTTGATGGAATCTGCGATGGAGAGCCATGGCATGGATAATCTCGCAACGAAGAACAACTTAACCGAGTTGTATATAAGATTGTCCCATAAAAAGTTTTATCCACGTTCTGCATTAGTTCATAGTATAAATGGTTTAATCAATGATAAGAAATAATCCAAAATTTGGTAAATTTGATGACATTCCCTACTATTTACGGCAACTTTGTAGTCCTGGTGACGCATGTATATGTAAATGTACTAATTATGCTAATAGCGATTTAATGTGAGAACGTACGATTTCCAATTGCGTAACGCGTAAACATACATATATTTTTAACTAATTTATTTTTAATTTCACTTACCACTTGTGATTGAAAATAATAGCAGAAGAGACCACAACTTGATGGATGCTTTGCGTATTTGCCTTACTGTTAACACAATGTCTATCTTGTATGCCTTATAAATTCATAGGAAAAGAAAATATTCTTTGACGCAAAGCGAGGATATTTTTGACTTTGCAATATCCTTTAATCAAAACTAACATTTAGAAACGAGGGGATGGGATGAGCAAAATCAGCCGTAAAGCCAACATATGGGGATATAAAGGATATAAACTAAACAAAACACAACGGTTGGTTTGCGCATGTGCTGGAAATGTTGAAATGTTGATAACCATAAAAAATGAAAGGGACACGATAAAATATTCAAAGCGTAGGAACGTGGGGCAGGTCGGTGGTCTCTATGGAATATGCTCGTAGCGCTTCTAGCAGCAGCAACTGTAAACCAACGAAACACTCAGCGGACATCGTTGCCAAGAACATTCGAAGCAAGGCAGATAACGCCCAACAAAATGCACATGGTCCTACTTTAATCGATTTCGATTTTCTTGATTTACGTTGAACGACACTTCTAGACTCAGTTGCTTACGCTGTACAAACGCCAATGTCCGACCTATGTATAACTAAAATCAACAAATTCAATACAGAGATTTATTTGCGTATCTGTTGACGATGTAGACATCATACATCTCATATGGACTTGATAGCCGCAGTTCTTACTTACTCGTCTACGCATGTGGAATTTCATTCATTTGGCGGTCTTGGAAATAATTTTTCCAATTTTCTGATAAAACTAGACGCCTATTAATGATGGCTTCAGCAGATTTCTTAGATCTATGAAACAAGGAGAATGAATGTGTGATAAACTATGGTATTCCTTTATAGCAATACCAGCTCTCCTACGACGCTGCTATGCACAATTGACATTTTTCTTGAAGCATTCTAAATATAGGCCATCCGCCCATGCCCATTTGTATTTATCTGAGCGGCCCGTGACGGTTATTATCACACGTATAAAATATTTTCATATCTATCCTAAGCGTTTGCCAAGCGTTTTTTATTTTTCAATTTTTTTTTTTTTCTTTCCTTTCTTTACTATTATTCGAGTAATATAACAATAATTCTGGTAATCTGAGATATAATGCAACAAGTGCTAATTCAGACTCGCTCATTTAATTTTGAATTTGGATTTGGTAAATCTGAGAACAATTCTGGTAATATAAGAATAATTCTTATAATATTGAGTCAGAAATAAGGATATTTTTTGTAATATTAATTATTTATTCATATAAAATATGCGTGCAAGTCTAACAATTATATTAAATGCAAATAATGCAAACTGTAAGTCACTTCATTATAAGCAGAATAATAATTTAATATCTTAATATTTTCTTGTCGTGGGGCTTCATCTTCCTGACCTGGCTGATGTGTATGCTGTGCATGCTATAGCTCCTCTGGCGCTTGATTTTGCTGCTATATTTGTAACGGGAGCACTAAGTAAAAAGTCACGAAAAACGCCGTTAGAAAAAAAATAGTTTTCCAGTTTTATCGTATTTGTGAGGGTAATTTTTTCAGCTTTATCGTATTCGTGAGGGTAATTTTTTCAGCTTTATCGTATTTATGAGGGTAATTTTTTCAGCTTTATCAAACTACAAACTTTGGTGAGATTTTTTCACCAATTTTCTTATTTATTGAAAGCAACTCTGTGCTTTCTCCACTCTCCACACATGGTACTTTTTTTGTAAACCTTGTAAAGGAAAAAACAAACTAATGATTTTCTGTGAAACCAAAGAAATTTTACAAGTGCACCAAGAAGTCAGTCGTCAGTTATTAGAACTGAAGGATAAAAAAAAAAAAATTATTGGATGAGTATAATCAAAGGTTGGCAGCTATAAAAGAAAACAAAATCATTGTGAATTATAGTAACAAAAAAACAAGAAACAAATTAAACCAAATTTCTATGCATGATATTGAGGACAAAAATGAAGAAAATCTCTATAGCCTAGAAGAAACTGAAGCCCACGAATTTGTAGACAGTAAGTAAGGTATTTGAAGCTGCACAATCGTATCAAAACGTACAAATATTCTTTTGCAGTCGTACGCATGCTCAATTGCTCATGTAATGCAAGAAATTAAACGTACTCCTTATGGACGACAAGTACGATGACTTACATGTTAGTGAAATTATTTCCACAATTGCCATGTTCGTTCCAGCCGTGCTCGGAGCCAAGATGTAAATCGACAGGCTTGTAATAGAAAGTAGTTTTGCATAAAAGCTAGGCCGCAATTATAAATCCTGTTTTATAAAATGCTCTGCAATTTACCAAGGTAGCGCTCTATTTCTGTTATTAACGAACTTCGAAACTTTGTAAATGCTTTTCTATTTTTACAAATTCGCCGTCAAAAATTTTCTTTAAACTTCTTTTTTTTTCTAATTTGAAGTATACTCGAACGTTTTACATTTTATAATGAATAAAAAATTGATTTTATCTGACGTTTACTTAAATCGAAGCTGTCTTTGAAGATATTAAGATAAAGCATGGGCCCAAGCACTGTGTAATTGCCATCAATACCAGTGCAATGCTTATCAATAAAATGTTGTTCCGTTTTCGTATTCTGTTAAATTCAAAAATTCTTAATATCAGCAAGTCTCTATCGCATTGGCAAAGGAAACGCTTTTGGATTTATTTCTTCTATAATTGCAAAATTTAGATAGGAGTTTACAACGTTTTCATTAGCACAACTTTAACAAGGGCTATTTCAACACCGTTCAAGATACCGACATCGCTACCTTCCCCAAACACGAATTGTACCTCGCGTTCTTCGAAAACGTTACCGTTTACCGTCGTATGTGTTGAACGCATACCTATTGCATTTTCAAGTTTTGTAAGAGATGAAACGAAGTTGAAATGGACTAACTTTTTAACTGAGAGCGTTGTGCTATTGCTGACATTGTTATTAGAACATGAAAAACAAATAGAGAGATAATCACCATTTTGTAACAATTGTTACCCATGAATCTATGCTATTTCTACATTTTTCTCTCTTTACGACAAAAAAGTGTACATTGTTCTCATTGCGAGAGTTTGTGGGAAATAATAACGGTAATATATGTAAGTAAAGCAGAACATTTAAAACACAACTAATAAGTAGAATATATCAAATTTTAACATCGCTATTTCCCGACAATGAAAGTTTTTCCTTTCAGAGCAAACAGAAACAAAAATGAAATCGTAATGGAAGGAGAAGTAAAATTATAATTTATCTGGCATATGCAAACATTAATTATCAAAGAAGTTAACTGAATGTAAAAAAGGTTATTCGGCAAATATATGAGAGACAATGGAATGGTACTTTCTAAATGAAAGAAAGAAAAGTTTAATATATTCGTGCAGGTGTGTGTATAAATGCGTGCGCGTTTCCTAATGGGAACGATTTTCTTTATTAAATATTGCGAATTTAAGATGACCTTTCGGTCGTTTTATACACATCGCTGCAATATACCACCCGAAATGTTTAACAACGTTTAATAAGCTTCAATAACGTTTTTTAACTCTGCTTAATTTTGACAGGCTTTTCGAAAACAAGATAACCAAGAAATTTTACTTAGCTGGGCTCAACTCTCTCAATACTCTAACTTGTGTACGATAATACATCGTCGATATTTGAAATAATATTCTCTATTGCCTTGCAGCATATCATAACAACGACAAAGTAATAAGATATGTTATTTTTCTTTTTTTGTACTATAACATACCAATAGATCAATAAATTATAAATTAAAATAAGTTAGAAAATTATATTCGGCCGTGACGTTAATATTTAAAAAGAGTGGTGATGTGCGTTTTTGAACGTGTTCCTTTCGTTTCGATTGTTTTGTCTCGCTAATTTCGTCGATTATAAAATAGAGTTCTAATTGGATTAGGTGGCAATACCGTTCTTTCTATATTTACGCAGAGGTAACTCTGAGACCCTTTGGTTCTTGCGTGTAGATGGAAATATTGCATATAAAGATTCTGGCCAGAAGCAGATTTCAAGTACAGGAGCACAAAATAAGATTCAATAAATTCATTTATTAATAAATATTAGTTAAGTGTTAAAGAGTAATTATAAAAGTAACGTAAAATATGGCCGCTGGTGATGACGTTTGTAAATTATTTAGCCGCGAACAAGTGTCCGAACACAATGACAATAATAATTCCTGGCTTATCATACATAATAATGTGTACGATGTGACCGCATTTCTTAATGAGGTGAGCTGTTGGGGCTATTGGGGAATTTCTTTTAAGAATTCCATGTTTATAAAGAAGTGATGACTTTGCATTTTATTCAAGATTTATGATCGTGCCATTAAATAATACGATATAGCTTTAATTGTGAGTGAAATGTAATTGCGTTTTAGTTAATTCAACAAAAGATATTTTATATTCCATACTTTGCTTTTACTTAAGCAAAGTCGAAGCATCAATTAAATGCCTTAGGTTTACTAGACTAAAAGTACTTGTTTAAAAGGCAGGAAAAGGTTAAAATTAAACCTAATATCTCGATTTTATTGAGTAGCTAAAAAATAATCAAAAATATTAAACGTAATAGGATTCATAGCAACATTTTTAGATAAAATTTTTCTTTTTTTCGCTTGTCCATTTAAAAAACGAACCTTGGAACAAATGTAGTTATTGCTTTTATGTTTGTGAAATTGCGAATAAAAATATTTTTTATTTAAAAAATCATTACGAAAAGAATGCATTTGTGTCAGAGCAGTTTTACTTTTGCGGATTTATACATAATAAGGTATATTTGTTACTAGTTCTAAAGTTGCATGTTTTTCTGAATAAGAATTTTTGCCGCAAACGTATGATTTTTCATTTAAGTACACAAATCTCAAGCAATATAACAAAGGAAAGAAACTAAAACAGTTTTTCAAATGACATAAGTACGAGGACATAGGTGTAATCAGGGTAGAGCAGTCTTCTAAAATACTGCATTGCAAAGCGAATTTTATGTAGATTTCACATATAGCAAGCATTCGAAATTGCGAATTTCATGTAATTTTCACAGATAGTAAGCATTCGAAATTGTTGCTGAAACCTTCGCAATTCTCTGCTACAAGTGCTGAAGGCGTCCTACAAAGTTTGGAATAAATTCGTATTTGCCGATTGTTTTTATTAAGGCGATATTATCGAATACAATTCTGAGAGTTTCAAGATCAACGTTTGACAGATTGACATTTGATTTTGAAATAATGTCCGCTTACATTACGTGTTTTTGAGAGAAACACGGAAGTAAAAAATTTGTTTTAATCTGAAATTATGGTTGTCGTGTACACGATTTGTGGTACAGAGTATATTAAATTTGTGTGGACCTACGTAACATCCAGAATGGCTTAAGATATATCCACCTTCAGAATCACGTTTTTAATTCGATTTGTCTGTCCGGCTGATGTCTGCCCATGTATTTTTGTGTCAATCCGATGGTCGGAAATTTTGAAATATTTTGATGAAATTTTGGTACGCAGACGTATTTTGGCCCAAGAACGAATGCTACTGAAAATGATTCGGATCGTTCCACTTGTTCGACCACTCCCCATATAACGCGCTACTTTGGAGTCTTTACGTGAAATAAAATTCCAATTTATAAAATTTGTCGTCGCAAAAGTTGGCTAAGAGATAGTACTTCGGCATTCTAAATTGGTGTGAAAAGCTTGCGGCTGGGGAAATTTTTTGAACCACCTTTCATATCACGACAACTCAAGTTCATATGGCAAAAAGATCTAATTTTCAGTGTTTCCTGACGAAAATCAGATTATAATAGTAATTTAAGACAGAAAAAATTTGGACCATCTGGGTTTACTTTTTGTATCCTACCCTAGTAAGTACTCTCGTGAAAATTTTGATTTTTTAGGACAGAAAAGTTGAAGTTTTATTATGTTATGGTGAAAATTGACCTATAATAGTAGTTGGAGAATGTGGTATAAGGCATTGAATGTCGGCATTGCCCGACTATAATGCTCTTACTTCTTTTTATAGAAAATATATTTTAATCTACCAGTTTACTTAAAATGTTTATTACATAATATATACATATATAGTGACATGATTTCTCTATCATTGTAATTCGGTCTCTTTATCGTGATTTGTATGTAATACGCATACAGAGTTTACACGATTTTGTTTTTCCAAAAACAGGAGGAGATGCTGAAAGATCTAAGATATTGCATGACTTTTGGACACAGCTATGAAATATATGTTTGAAGCTAATTTGACTTGTTAATTAGTTTCGATGTAAGCGTCGAGAGCAACTACACGTAGCATATGTTGACGCGTAAAGCGTTCAAAATTCAAGAATTTGTTCTAAAAATACCCAAATGGTCAAATGTCATTTTCCTTTTTCTATTGCTTTTCTTCTTAAAAATTTGAATAATCTGCTATCAATTTTCTATATGAATTTCATTATGTATTTCATTTATATACATTTCGAGATTATCTTATTATTTATTTCATATCCATCATCGAAGAGCAAAAAACATATATACTAAATTTATACTTCCTTTTATAGCATCCAAAAATATTCGCCAAAGGCCCGATAAAGTATATGTATATGACTACGTTTGCTATGAGTTCAGCCGTGAGTCGTTGATTGTTGGAAAGTTTTCTGTCCTAAAAACTAAGATTTGGTGCATTTAATCTCAGTTATTAGTTATCTTAAATTCATTACACGAACTTAAAAATGCACGTGATCCGCCTATAAGCACGCCGCCGGTTGTAATTCGTGGAAGAAATTGACTTGAAACTCGTTACAAATATGAAAATAATTAGAAAACAAAAACAAGTAAAGATTATTGTGGGTCGCGACCTGCACTATAAAATACTCTACACCAACCAAAGAGCTATTCACACGACGAGTTTTCAAAATATGGAAAGTTATTGAAAAAGTGGTCCGATCGCAACCATTTTCAATAGCGTCCGTGTGCTTGGTCCAACACACATAAGTGCACCTAATTTTGTTAAGATATCCTAAAAGTTGCGGCCGGTAGGTTGAACGCAAGTAAAAAAGACGGACAGACTAGATTAGATTTAGATTCTAAGGTGAGCGGTATAATTAAAAAGTGTGAAGTACTTCTGTGTGCTGCAAACATCCGCACAAACTTAATACATCCTTGTACCACAAGTGGTGTAGGGTGTAAAAACCAAAATTTGTCGATTGTAAGTAATATTATATATTGATGTGTGGTTTCCATTTATAGACAAATCGTGGCTGTGTACCTTCAATTGTGTGCACCTTGTATAACCAAAGTCTTGAGAACGCATTGTCTTCATATAAACAAAAACCTAGACGGTTATCTTTTAATTGGAATACGTATCACGTAAATATCGTTATCTGAACAAAGTAATTAATTGATTACATGTGCTCTCTATACCGCATTACTATTGTTGTTTAACAGCGAAGGTGGTATACTATGTTTGTCCGCCCTCATGTAGCATCTAGAAATAGAAATCGGAGACGCTATAACGCATACATATATATTTTTGCGAAGAGCAAATTTTCGGATTGATATAAATCGGAAAAATTTAAGACATAAATTTGAAATTTATATATATCTATATATACAATTAAGGGATTTTTGAAGATAAAGCCTGGGAGCAGAAATTGCCAGTTCGCTAGAGGAAAAAGAGATTACAAATATATTGATCAGACATCGCTGCAATTAAACTAGATGTAAATATTGAGGAGGAGGTTAATTTGAAAGTTAAAGCAACGTTACTTGTGATCGGCCTACACATACGAATGCAAATGGTATCAATTGCAATACACAACTTTTTACTGATGTTGATAGTAAGAATTATAAAAAAGATTATACATATTATGTATATAGAATATTGTCTAAAAAATATTGAGCCGCGAAAAAGGAAACATTGTAGCCGTTGATTTTTTATTCGCACATCCTAACATTTCCAGTTCAGTAATTCTATTCAAATCCCGTCGCTGTTAGGCTCCACGTCACCTCAATTTGTCGATATATTTTCACGTCTACTTATAAAGCGATAAAAGTTTTTCGAATAGTTTAGATAAGTAAGAAAAGTACATTCTCTACAGTGGAAATCTCAGATATTCACTTGTCTGTCTGTCTTTAAATTCAGTAATATTTGGTGATAACAAGTAAAAACACTATGGTGACATGCAGTCGACTTTTGAAAATAAGAATTTATATGGGGAGGTGTCGATAAAGTGGTCCGATTTCAAATAATTTCAGTAACGTCCGTCCTTAGGCTAAAGCACTTCAGTGTATCAAATCGCATCAAAACGTCTCAGCGTAAAGCTTGAAGCCAGGAAAAGAAGACGGACAGACAAGCTTCAACGATTCTAAATCGATCGGTGTAATAAAAGGTGGGCCCATTTCATGTCTTTCCGTGTGTTGCATACATCTGCGCAAGCTTAATACATCCCTGTACCGAAAGGGGTATAGGCTATGAAAATAACACGAACGCATTTGAATAATGAATATGCAAAAAGGAAGACATAAAGAGCAAAAAAAACACGTGTACGATTTTTGCACACATTCTCAGGAAAAGTAACTATCTGTGTTTCAATGGAACATTTTCTTGGACGTAGGATATCGTTTATTAGAGTCACAATCAAGTCGAATGTATGTACATTCGTACATGACATACCGGAACATGTGTACATGAGTATGTGTTTGTCGCTATTTAGTGTTTTTGCATAGTGTATAGAAGCTGCTAAATTTATAGTCTAGAGATCAACTTTTATCAACTTTATATTATTTATTTAATTATTTAATTATTACAATGGCCATGAGACACGAAGCTTTAAAAATATTCTATCTAATGTATCATAGATTGACCTGCAATTCCATACATATTTATGATAGGTACCTAAAATTTTAGAGCAAAATACGACCCTGATAGGTCTATAGACCCATTAATATTTATCAAATTCAGTCTTTTGTCTTTCCACATAGTTGTCTCAAGATTTTCACACATTCAATATTCATCACAGGCCTGAGCGGAGCGCATTCGCTCTAGTCTCGCCAAGTGGAATGTGCTTTAAAAAAGATTTTGAGGTTTTGTCTTGTTTTTCATATTAATCGTGGCATCGCACGAAGCAGTTGGCTGGCAGTAGTAGAAGTGAATGCGTAAAGTCATTGTATCCGTTTAAATGTTTGTCCATCACTTTTTCTTATTTGGTATTCATTTAATTTTTATTGCTTACTTGCTTGCTTTATCTTACAGCATCCTGGTGGTGAAGAGGTATTACTTGAGCAAGCTGGAAAAGATGCTACAGAAAATTTCGAAGATGTCGGCCATAGTTCTGACGCCCGAGAAATGATGAAAAAATATAAAATTGGCGAACTGGCGCATGACGAACGGTCAAACATACCGGAAAAGTCTGAACCTAACTGGAATAGCGAAACGAAAAGCGAGGAAACGTCAATGAAATCCTGGCTAATGCCCTTAATATTGGGTTTAATAGCAACACTTCTTTATAAATATCTATTTGGTGCTAGCACTAAAACACAATAAGCCTTTCACAGAACAAAAATATACTTTTTTTCTGTCGTTTTTTTTTGTTTTTTTTTTTTTTTGTAAAGCTTAATGTCTATGATTTTCCACTGTAAAAACAACAAAAAACATTCTACAATACAAACTTATTTACTTTAATTGAATGTTATATTAAGCATTTAAAAGTCACACAAGTTATTTTCGTACACTTTTACTTGTTAACGAAAAAGTGCTCTTCAGTAAGTGTCTAAATAGGTTTCCTTTTCAATCAAAACCAATAAATTGTAATGCAATTTATAAATACATACAGATTTGCTATTTTTACCGACGCAACTGCATTTTACCTTAAGTTAGCCTTCATGACAAAATATATTTTGTTAGATTTTTAAGGGACTGGTGGGTATTTGTCTTTTTTCTTTCTTTCTTAACTGCAATAGTTTCGATTAGAATTAAAAAATTAATAAAATATATTGTTTTGGTTCTTTGTTATTCGCATAAATATATTATTGTAATAAAAAAATGAAAAATGTTGAAGAAATTTGAATTAAATAAGAAAACGTTAAAGTCGGCAATGGTCGATCGCTTTAGATACGAGATGATAGCATGAATTTGCGTGATGCAAGCATGTGCGGAATGACTTGAAGTAGACCCATCTTCTATTCCATCGGTCGACCCGAAAAAAATTTCTAAGCTTGTCTGTCTATCCGTCCGTAAGATATTTTGATGAAATTTTAATAACCCGGCATATTTTCCCGCAAGGACGAGCGCTTTTCAAATTGTTCGTATCACTTTTTGGACCACTTGCCGTATACCACCTTATTTTGAAAAGCCCTTTTATGAATAACAGCTGTAGAGTGGTGTAGCGTACTTAACGATATAGTGTTTCACTTTTTCACTTCTTTTATTTGCAATGTTAGTGTAAAGTAATATAATGTAATAATAAAAATGAACACAAGTGGGAGAAATGGGCTTTTTGTAAACTTTAATCAAGATAAATCTATAATTTTAGACTAATATGTATAGGGGATTAGGAATTACGTTTTCAATGTTTATTTCTAGCTGTTAATCAAGACTTTATAAGCTTTATAAGTCAATAGGAGAGAACACATAGCCTATTAGGCATAACTAAACACAAAACTCTACTCGGATCTAAAACGAAAAAACAAAAAGTGCATTCTAGGTGCTTTCTAATGCGTGTTTTTTCGTTTGCCAATCTAATATATCCATCTAGTGGTAGGCGTAACGAGCATATACACATGTGGCCAGAAAAATAGGTGTATGTTGATTGGGGTATTTCTTTCATTTTTCTCCTATTATACTAGAAGGTTGCATGTATTTTAGCCATTTCATAGCAAAAAAAAAACGTGTAAAAAAATACATGCGATTTATCGTAATTTTGGTGACATGCTCCAATATTTTAACAAATCGTGTAAGATGAGAAAACTCTATACATATTTATAAAACAAAAAGCCGTTCATTTTCATTACAAAAAACAAATTAAAATTAGTGTACAGTGTAAGTTCAGTCCATAAGTACGTACAACATATAAAAATTCGAATTGAAATTAGGAATAAAAATCTATTTCCCAACTATTCATCGCTACTTAATAACAAGCGAACGCATTTGCTACGCAGTGGATTGAAAACTTTATGATCAGTAGATATGTCGGGTAAGTTTAGCACAACTCTTGGGCTTGATTCAAACGAATAATTTTGTATATTACTAACGGCCAAGTAGCAGTACAGTAAGTCACTAACATGTGTGTCGGTCGGTTTGACCGACTTCTGATCGCAGTATTCCCTCAATTGTATTTTGTTGTGATATATATAAGTTTCCGCAAGACATCGTCAACATTCAAATTAAAAAAAATTGTACTTTTTTTTTGGATTCGAGCTAAAACAAAACATCCGTGAAAAAAAGTGTATTTACTCTCATTGGTTGACCGTGTTATTTCAAAATCGGTACCGTGTAAAAAAAGATTTGGGTGTACTGGATCTGCTCTTGTATTTTGTTGAAATATCCTAGAAAAACTCCACCATACTTGAGTAGACTTTCAAATATAATTCAATTTAAAAAGTAAGCCGTCGTTCTTTCAAAAGTAAGCGTAATTTCGCCCGCTGAGGATGTATGATTTAATAAATTTATTTCTTTTTTTTTTTTAAGTACTATCATCTAGCATCAGTTAAATTATTATAATTTGTAAATGCTCGTAAGTTTTGATCATTGCTTCCATCCTGCTCATAATTACGCAAGGAATGTGTTTCGGGATGATTTAAATGACAGAATTGATAAGCGGGCTCATGACAATGTGACAGATTTAAGTGACTCGGTGATGAGTTTTCCGAATGCCAAGTATAATCATGATTTTGATGGTTTGGTTGTAAATGAGTTATATAACTTTCACTCCCTAAACGGATTTGCTTTGATTTAAAGTTTTCCACATCCCGGGACCAGCTATCATTGACGGATGGAGATGTAATTGAAGAGGTATTTAAGTTGATATCATTCTGCAAATTGTTATTCTCTTGTTGTTGTTGTTGTTGTTGATGATGATGATGCTGAAGATGATGATGATAAAAACCAAAGGGCCAACTCTGTAAGTAAATAGATACGTATACGCATAAATTATATTTTTTTTTTGTTTATAGATTTGTTTATCTTTTGCAATAACCACTCTTGTTGAAGTGTTTGCGTCATACGTTTTAAAATCTAATTGCGTTCAGTCATGCGAAGTTGTAGCGCGTTGATAGTCCATTTGGAACAAAAGGAATTCATCATATTCTATGTTATTTTTATATCTAACATCGCATATTGTAGATATGTTCATTCTATCATTCGGGTTGTAACCGGGAAAAGGTGTGTAGGGTATTCTGATGTTTAGCGTCTGCACTTGCCGTGATGGCTTGTCAGGTGAAACCCAAAGATTTATAGGGTAATGAATGTGCGATTATCGCCTCTTTCCCGTTTTCCAGATAATCTTGTAGCTGCGAGGGCCTAATACAAATCTGAAGTACAAGATATGAAAGTTTGAGCCCAAAGCAACGCCTCTGGGCAAAGAAGCGGAGTTTACCTGCACCTTTAATTATTTAGTTCCCCCGAAATTGAAATGACTATACTATATCTGAGGAAGTATTTCCCGAAACCCCCGCATTGAAGAGTCAGGCCTCACACGCTGGTTTAAGCAAAGTAATCGCAACGCTATCGTACCAGTCGCGTTCTCTAAAGCTTATGTAATTCACGATTGACTTCTCTGGATTCGATTGTTGTAGTCTGTAATGCATTAGCATTGCAACTCAGCAAGCCACCTCTTGTTGATTTGCTGACTCCCAGAAGAAGAAGAAGGATTATCGGCATTATTCGTGTCATTACTATGACTATTTTTGCCTTCGGACTGTCAATACTTCTTGGATTGCTAACCAACGTATTCTCCCATGGATTTTAAAGTATAGGCGATAGATATCCATCCAACATAGCCAGGCAC
The DNA here is from genome assembly GCA_000688715.1 of Glossina pallidipes. NCBI lineage: Eukaryota > Metazoa > Arthropoda > Insecta > Diptera > Glossinidae > Glossina > Glossina pallidipes. Next base: position 735,233 of record KK499884.1, read on the forward strand.
CAACTCAATCTGCTACTCAATCTTAGCCGTCTCAATAACTCGCAGACCTGTTCCCTACATCTTGGACCTTAAAAGTAGTTGAATTCTTAGTAGAAGAGTCTGCGAGTAGAGGATTTCCCGCACTCTTGATAACTTCTCCTGCCGGAAAATAGTTGCATAAGGTACACATTTCTCGCGAAAATTGAAATGAAAAGTTGAAGCTGAGAGAGAATAAAGTGAAATCGGCGGCAAACACCGCCGCACAGATTCCAAAAAACTAATGCAATTTGGAGCAAAAAGGCAAACTTTGGAAACTTTTACTTTTTTTAATATTCGTCCGATTCAAACAAGAAAACTTGATGTTTTTCATATGTTAAGAACATTCATTCATCTCAAGCCTTGTTCTTTTTGCTTCTTTATTTCCTTACACATTACGTCTAATAACCGCCACATGCTAATTACACCCTATCATCATAAACTAAGCGCACATACGTACGTGTGAACAGCGTGTGTGTGTGTGTGTATGTGTTTATATCCGCTTGTCTACTTAGGCGTTTTATGTCTTCGTTTTACAGCATTGTGGTATTTTTCACAGCCTAAGCAATGCATCAACCAAACAATTTGTGTTTATTGTGGTTGTGCCCATATGGTCTTTTGAGAAAATGAATTAATGAAGTGTTTATTTTAACACAATCCTATATATAAAGTGCGGGAAGTGAGAGAAATTGTTTAAAATCCTCACACCTTATCGATAAAACTGATAAGATTGGTTTAGATGTAAAAGAAAATATTTGTAGTTAACGGATAGTCGTTGCTAAGTCTCTCTCTTCCTTTAGAGACAAGGATCTCTCAAGTAAATTTTTCATAATTATGTGTAGTGAGAAAAGGTAGAAACATATAATTGTTCACCTAAACTCAGTAGGTATAAGCAAATAATTGAAATGCAAAAATTTGAAAAAAGAAAATTATATTCGTTCGTGACCGAATCTCTCATAGCCATCATCGTTATCCTAAAAAAGCCAGGAAGAGTAAAAGAACTACATTTTCACGTTCTATAATGGGGAGTGGACGTGACTGATTTCGGTAACGGGAGAATGCTCTGCTACTGCACAGTTGCGCAGACAAACAGATGGACAGACAGATGGACAGACATATGGACCGAAAAACAGAGGGACATGTTTAGGTGCATTCCAAATTTGGAGCTGCCTACGAATTTATATACTTTATGGAGTTTTTGAAGCTTGCTTCTGTGCGCTATAAAGATATTAAAAAAAAACGAACTTTTGATAGACTATAACATCGGGTAGGCTTGGGCAATTTTCTCCATTTTTGTACAGATACTACAACATTCTCCTTACAATTTGTATTCAAATTTTTGTACATTTATCTGCCGTACTTTATGAACAATGAGTAAAAAAAAATTTTTTTATTCTTTTTGAAAAACAGAGGCGTTTTCAGTTTACGTGCTGCTGTTGGCCTGTCCTTCCGATTTAGCTCAATTTCAATAACAACCTGCGTGCAAGAAATTCCAATGTCTCTGTCAAATCTGGAGACGGTAGTCCAAGATAAAGTTTACAACAGACATTATATAGACGGATGGACAGACGGACATGCTTAAATCGATTTAGATTTTGATGCTGATCAAGAATATATACCTACTTTGAGGGGTCTTTGATGCTTCCTTCTGGGCGTTACAAACGTTTTGACAAAATGAATATATCTCTCATCCTTCTCGAGAAAAAAATAAATTTTGGGAAAATTTTAAAAACTGGAAGACGGAGCAAATTAACTTAAGATTGCTAAAGAATATATAATGCCGGTGCGAAGTGCGCTTAACTACCATTGGTCTTGTTTAGGTCAAGAGATGCCGAAGAAAAATGTTGGAATTTAAACTCTCTTAAAATGCAAGAGAAACCAGTAGCAAAGACAAATTGGTCTGGTGGCGTATTTTTTTTTTTTTTTTTTTTTTTAAATTGACCATGCACCCACGATGACTGTCGGAAAGAAGCGAGGAAGGAGAAAAACGATATTATATATGTGTGGATATGCACTATATATTTAGATTCTGAAGTGCTTATAAGATACGCCTCGTAGTAACCCTCGCAAAAGTTTTCGTGTTCTAACAACGGCTTTGTCAATTGGAAAGTAAGGATTCTACTGAGATCGAATGTGAAGATATCCCTGTTTTACGTTTATGAACCGATACTTCCGTTAGAGATGAACTTTATTAATAACAATATTGACAAGATATCATTTTCTTAATTTTTTTCCAATTTGGAACTTGGCCTGCGGAAGTACTTTCAGGTAAATCAACGTCATTTTCAAGCATTGTTATTGTGTGATATTCGATACGTAATTGCGGCGAGTATAGAGGGAATGAGAAAAATTTCTATCTTCTCTGTATCTACCACTGGGATATACGGGATATATTCGTGTCGTCAAAGCCTTTGCAACACCCAGACACACCGCAAAGTATATATATTCTTGATCAGTATCAAATTCGGAATCGATCCAAGCAAATTCGTCTGTGTAAACTCGTCTTGTTCTGGCCATTTCAAGTTTTTGCTCGCAAGATGATAATCAAAATGAGTCAAATTGGTCATAAGTCACGCCTAGCGTACAAAATATATGGATAGATCTGTTACCAAAAGAATGAATTTTTTGCTTATATTTTGTAAACTACAGCAGATAGAAGAAGAAAAGGCGGTTGCACCCACCCAAAACCGCAGAATGGCAAAAAGCATTTTACCCATCACCAAAAGTTGACGGGTATGTTCATCTTGAGAAAAAGATTGCAATGCCTAGAAAGAATCTTCCAAAGTACTTATATTCTTGATCAGCATCAAATTCTGAATCCATTTAAGCATGTCCATCTGTCCGTTTGAGTAATGTCTGCTGTAAACATGAAATGAAGCTATCCATCGACTTCAAATTTGGCAAAAACATTGGAAGTTCTTGCACGCAGATTGCTATTGAAAATGGCCCAATTCAGCCTACAGTGCCCTGTAGGGGACATGTCTGTTTTCCAACATCTGAGTTTTTCGTTCACTGCAAGTACTGCAGATAAATATGTCAAAGTGTGAGCGTATCTTCTATGGATGATAATGCAGTACTTGTACAAAAATTTGGGAAAAATTGACCACGCCCTTTATATGTTGCAAAAGCGGCTTCAAAAACTCCATAAAGTATATAATTTCTTGGCCAAGCATTGCCGTTTGTCTGTCTGCCCAACTATGTAGAGTCTCCCGTTCGCAAAAACAACAGATTTGCAAAGGAATTTTAAAATGACCCCTACGGGTCAATCGATTCGCCTGCAGCATCTACAAGCCTATGCAACAGAAGCTGCCAACACTTGTGCACAACACATACACTGCAAAAAATTGCACTTTTCTTCTGCAAAAATGATAAAAAGTCAGCCGCGCCCACGCAATATATAAAATATGAAAATGTAGTTTTTTCCTTTTTTTAGAATTATTTAGGATAACAGCGATGGGTATAAAGGATTCGATGCGACCGAATATAATTTTCTTACTCGTTTTTTTCGTTTTGTTCTTTTAAGTTGAAGTTGGCGGATATAAAAGATTCTGTTACAAGCGAATATAATTTTCTTTGTTGTTTACTTATGGATTTGCATCAGACAGTGGTAAATGTGACTCTTTATTTCTTTGGCTTGCAAATGCGGTCTTTAAGCCGCTTGCAGAGAAAATTATATTTTTGTCAAGCGGACATTCTCTAAAAAAACTTTATTCATTTTTATCTGCCTTTTTAGTCTGCCGGGACATTTAACGCTAAGAAGAAAGATAATCATTCGTCTTCGGGAGGAAGGAGGCGCACCTCATCAAAGGGTTATAAAATGAATGGGACTCCGACTGTGGTCATGATAGCCTACTCAAACCTAACTAACCTAAGCAAGTAACGTTATAAATGTAAGTAAGGCGCGGCAAGTAGGCTGATGAGGATCTTCTTAGCCAAGGCTCTGTAGAGAGTTATAAATCCTTGCGTAGGAAAAGCATATGTGAACCGCTTTTTTTATCACAGAACACGCAACGATTTCCAAAGCTTCTATAGAGCTTTCTTAGATCGGTTGCCGATGTACACAAATTGTGCGGAGTATCCCTATGCAATCTTCCGGCGGCTGGCTCTGCAATTGCTTAAAATGATGAAAGTTCAGATAGGCATTTGAAATTTGGCTGATAGGCGATAGATCCATAAATGAGATTTGACACTGGATATGACTCGAGTAGAAAAGGGTTCCCATAAGTTATCCCAACATTTCATTGTGCACCTTTGGCAAGTGAAAAAAAAGATGATTCATCTGGCTATTCTTTCGTTTGACCCTGATAAAAAAGTGCACCTACTCCACCTACGGGATGTTCGAGGTGGGCTTTTGAAAATGTCAATGGAATGACAAGGTTAATATATCTCCCTGCTTGGGAAGGGGATATAGAGACTTCTCTTCCACTTATTACATAGGCAACGGATGAAGTTAGAAAAAATGCCCTACATATGCGTGAGCAAAGGAATTAATTTGTTCGTATTCATCTGAATACCATAGAATAATAGAATAACATGTCAAAAGACGCTGTTTACCTTAAGATGAAAAAATAAATAATAATTTGAAGAGTGTCATCAAAACGGCGACAAATTTGTATGTGCTGCTAGAATAATACACAGTTCAGACAGTCGAGGCTGTCAAGAGCATCACAATTTCATGTTCGACTCTACGCGATGACGATGGTATAGCAATCTCGACATTCCGTTTGAAGCGAAGTAAATCTCGCAGATACTCATGTCCGTGCGTCTCTGGTAGGAAAAATGAATTTTCACAGGAAAATATTACCATAAGCGAAAGGCATCGAAAGGTATTCGGCTTTGAGTTGCCATACGAAAGTAATGAGAAATTTTGATCAATAAAGGTTCACTTATTATTGGAGGCAGGTGACTGGGGAAGCGCTTAAGGCGACTAGGGCTCTTTCTGGTCCTTTTTTTTTTGCTCGAAAATCCAATTGCAAGGTTGATTCTTGTCACATTGTTTTTTTTTATTTTTTTTATTTATTTTTTTTTTTATTTATTTATTTATTTGTTTTTTTTTTTTGTAGGCAGTTAATGACTTTTGTATAAAATCCAGAGAGAATATGTTATGTTGTGTTCACAGTGAAATGCAAAATTTTTTTCGATATTTTTAGAATTTCACCATCGAAATTATATGTCACAACTTGTGTGTGATGTTTAGGCGCTTTAGCTATTAACATTTGGAAGAATTCGTACAAAAGTATTGACTTACAGGAAAAGATGTGCGGAGATTAATTTCATTTTTTTTTTTTTTTGTTTTTTTTCCAAACCCAAAAAGTTGGAAAATGTCTCTGCCAGTGTAGTATATCTGTACCCATGTAATAAATATAGAAAATATGCCATTAGGGACATATATATATATCTAAGGGTAGGAGAGTGTTTATGGCATAAAACAAATAAACGCATTGTTCGAAAAATATACGTAAAGTTAAGGATTAGCTTAGAGCATTAAAGTATAGCAAATTCTTCAGATTTCAGATGACATCTAAATGTATTTTTTTGAGAAAACGCAGACTCCTGCGGTGGAGTCATATATAATATTATCGTTTTTCCTTCTCCTCGTAACACAGTTACGTAGTTAAGTGGTGTCTTCGACATCACTTAACATTACTTTCGTGTTTTTGTTGCTTATACTTAGATGCACATACATACATATACATACCATGCTTTGGGTGGTGTGATGTGAGCTGAGAAAACCATTTGCATTTCTATTTATTGCTCCGTTAATGTGATCACCATTTAGATTTGCATGATCACCGCCTTCTACTACGGCTTTTAATTGTTTTATGTACATCGTTGCCAAACGTAAAGTATCCAGCTTTGAAAGTTTTGTGTCGGGCGGAATGTTTGGAAGTTTCGTTTTTAAACGGCCAAAGGCACTTGAAAGTACACGCATGCGTGCCCGTTCCCGAGCATTGGCCGCGTTACGTTGCACGGGTGGATATCCATGTCGAGAACCTGAAGACGAGAACCATATATAGAAAATAGATTTTACTCAGACTTCCTAATCATCATGTCTAGATAGAGCTTGCTCAAGGAAGTTATATAATAAGTAAAAAAGATGGCACATATCCAGGCAACAGAGCTTTTTTAGTTTTTGCAGCCGCATGTAGAGTGCGTAGAGTACAAGTTTGCCAACCAAAAAAATAAAAGTTCTTTTGCAAACATATGAGAGAATTTGTACAAGGAGATCATGGGGCCGGCTTATAGCCCGTGATGTCGAGGGAAGTCGATTATACTTTTCGCCAGATTTCGTCGAAAGATTTTTCATTTGTTACTAAGAAAAATAGATACTTTATCGACAGCTGTGAACTGTCTGTTCGTTATAGCGAATCCAAAATCCATTGCTCGGTCGAGTTCATTTGATAATCATAAGTCGGCCAAGAATTTTACATATCGCGAACGCCTAAGTTCATATACTTTAGTATATATGTAAAGTGACTTAAGAGGGGCTTAGCTTGAGGGGTAACCATGCCCAAGTTCATATACTCCAGTATATATGTAAAGACAGTTAATAGAGGCTTAGCTTGAGAAGTAACCATGCCTAAGTTCATATATTTCAGTATATATGTAAAGACAGTTAAGAGAGGCTTAGCTTGAGAGGTAACCATGCCTAAGTTCCTATACTTCAGTATATATGTAAAGAGAGTTAAGAGGGGCTTAACTTGAGGGGTAACCATGCCTAAGTTCATATACTTCAGTGTATATGTAAAGAGAGTTAAGACGGGCTTAGCTTGAGGGGTAACCATGCCTTAGCGATATTAAAGCAAATGTAAATTTATGTATACTATGTTATACAATTTTATCGCTTAACGGTATCCTATGGTTTCAAGCTCCTGATAAGTTGCTGAATGCGTTTCCTTAATGGAAGCTTTTCACATACGTGGTAATCATAGGCTAGTCGTAGGCATTTCACGAACATGTGACCGGACGTTGTAGACCATTGAATATAGCTTAGAGTTAGATAACTGCTGAGCTTTCTGCTTACAATTTCCAATTAACCGAAGTTAAACGTGATTCACAAGCATGTGCGTGTAGAGCACTGAAGCAAAATGCGAACAGAGAAGGCGGTAACAAAAGCATGGTTTGGTTGCAATGGTAAAAACTTTGCGGGTAGTTCATTGAATGCCAACTTCCTATCCTAAATCTTTCATAAAATGATATTCTTAAGATCTCACCACGGAAGTTGATAATCCCGTAGAAGAAGATCACGCTTAAAGAATAAAGGGAGACAGATAGCTGATAATAGTACAACCAGGGAGCGGCAAAAACTACAAACACATAGTAACGGTAACTAAGCGTGTGGTATGCAACAATTTAAAAGCACTTAAACTGAGAAGAGCACGCAGTGTCCAAAAATTTTTCAAATTTAATAGCAGTCGGACAAAAGTCGTTCATATGTAGTGCACTAAAGCTCACGAAATAAGTATTTTCTCTTTAAGTGTCTTCTTTAACCTGAACAAACGTAACTTGCAGTTTCGAAGTTTCGCGTAACAATTGGAACGGGTTTAAAAAACATAGTTGCCGTGTTTTTAAAACGACAAGTAAAAGCTTTATGGTCGTTCTTTAAACACCCTACATGTAATACAAGTCTTTATTTCTTTTTTCGCCGAAATACGCAAATTTGTGCCCTTCATATGGAAGGTAACCAAAACCGTGAAGGACTGGATGTGGTCAAAATTTAGTTACATCAAAAGCCTTCTAAGGGATGTGATTGACGAAATTAGATCCATTCTATCGTAAAAATTTTCACATCAATTAAGTATTCAGCAGACATTTTTAAAATAAGGCGCTACATGGAGTGTGGCCGTAACAATGGTCGAATCCAATCCGTATTTAATAGTTTTCGTCGTTGTGTTGAAACAAGTTTGTGTCGACTTATTCTTAGAATATCTACCTATATAGCCACTTATTGCTTGTACATATCACTGAACGGCCAGACGACCAACCGGATAAGCATAAATCTTTTAAATCGATTCTGTTTCTGATTTGATCAAGTTTATCTTAAGTAATTATGATTGTTACATACATCCGCACAAACTGAATATACCCTGCAGCGCAAGCGGTGGAGAGTATAAATAGTATATCGGTACAAAATAAGAAACGATCTTGCATTTTTCCCCGATTGAAGGGTAAATTTTGAAATCTTTTCAACGTCAAAGCAGACCAAGATAAAAATACAACCGAATTTTGAAAGAGCAAAAGGAAACAGTGACAAAGACTTATAACTAAATGCAGATATATCAACACCCTACTCCATATATAATACAAAGGTTCAGTCCGAAAATAATCCTCTTACGTATCATTGAAGACTTGAGCTTTACTTTATTTGGAATCCATTACCTATGCATTTCGAAGAGGTTATGAAAACATTTTATGAAACTCATATAAGCTAAGCTAAGCTGGTCTCTATATATAAAATTTGGCATCAGGCATGCCCGGATTTCTTATTTTTTATTGTTATACGAGGTGCCCTAACGACTAGTGCAACATGTGCCGAAAATTGTTAAAACTTCTCTTGTACACTTGTTCCATCGTCTATGCTTGGGATCACTCTGAAGCACTAAAAAGAATGTAGAAATAGCGTATAATGAGTGTTTCCGTAAAGGCTGGCAAAAACTAGGCATGAAAGGCGAACGTTGCTAAGCTATGCCGACATCAAGCGAAGGTCAAACCTAGCTAGGTGAGGCAATGCAAGCGGAATGCAAGTTTCACAGTGACTTTGTGTCTTAGCGAAAAAAAAAATGAACTTAACTCATGAAAATTTTCGTACATTAATTTATTACGACTTATGACCTTTCGACGTTCCGATTAGCGAAACAATAATCGCTCATCGATCAATTTGGTTCCACTTTTGGTGGTGAAGCTCCGTCCTCGACTATTGTCAAATGTATATAATATAAGAATTTTGATCGCAGCCCCCGTCTGATGACCGATGAGAGTCGTCAATATCGTCAAACATCAGTTGTCGATGTTATGCAAAAATAGTACGGTAATGGGATGGACGACATTTGACATACTGTGAGCTCGATGCCACCTTAGTGACCTAAGGTAAAGCAACTCGGCTAACAACTTGATAGCCATGCGTTCAAATCTCAAGCGCGGCAGAGTTTTCTATAAAGTGGAAAGCCTTGGATGCTGATACTTGATTGTTTATTCATTAAACATTCATTTTCTCGCTCGATTCCAAATAGTTGGAAAAAACTTCAAAACAATATTCGTGTCGATTGTTGCAATCAAATGCTTAAAAAGGACGACGCCCGTGTTTCGGAAACTTAACTAAAATGCGACGAATCATGGATCTATGCGTATGACTCGTGCAGGCAAACATCGGTTGACTATAAGGGTGCAAGTGTGTCAACAAAACTTGTTCGTTCTCGAAGCACTTCCAATCGAATGGTCGCCTGTTTTTTCGGAAAAACTGTTCAGTGCACCTCCAAACGAGCATAAAACGGTCCACTCTGAATGGTATACAACAACAATTTGTTTGCCCGAAGACTTTGATGTAACAAGGAAACCGACTAAGTACCGTCGAATTATTCTTCATTAAGGCAGTATGAGCTCTCAGACACCTATTCTAAGAGCCTACTATTGAAAGTGTACTTCAGTCCTATAATATAAAATATTATCTTAAGAACTGGTAGTAGTAGAAGTCCTGTGTTAAAAGCTGGCTTATGTGAAGATCAACGAAAGCAACTAAGTTTTTCATCTTTTCGTTTTTTATGATTTCCTGTTTAGCTTTTAAACATGGGCAAGACATACTTAGTGACGTATTAAATCCATCTTTGGTGATGATTTCGAAATTCTCTCTTTTACATCGACTTTTGCGAGAAATCCTAACTCCGACAAGGATGAAGTGTGCGTAGGTGGAAGAGTGGTTGCGGATCGGATCCGTAATGAGTTTTTCCAAGTATTGGAGGAAAATGCCAAAACTGCTTTACCATCGTGAACCATCGTTTGCCATCGTTTATAAGCATGGCTGATATGCGGTGTATGTCAACTTTCTAATTGCATTTTTCCGCTTTAGAAAATCTCAATAGCAAGCAACGGAACAGGCAGACAGGACAACGAAACTTATTTCGAATCATACTTTTGTGATTGACTTTCTGAACTTCATAAATAGTGGGAATAAATCACAAATATTGCACACTTTGTTATATTAACCGTTACACGCGAAAGTGATATAAGTCAATTTCTTTTCCTTTTGTTTTTATTTCTTCAATAATGCTTCTATTATGCCATCCATATAAAAACCTAACAGTTTTATAGTCTGAGAAAAAGCACAAAGATTTATGGACGTGTGCCACAAATTTTAATTTTTTGATTTATATGTAAACCTTTAGATCTGTTCATATAGGAAAGAGTGACAGCTCATATTGTGTTTTTTTTTTTTGTACCCGTCGCTGAACGATGACGAGTATATTCATTTCGTCAAAACGTTCGCAACATCCGGAAGGAAGCTTCGCAGGCTCCAAATGCTAAATCGATTTAAGATAGTCCGTTTGTCCGTCTGCCTGTTTGTCTGTGGAACATATTCTCCTGCTCGCAAAAATTGACCAATCAGCTTCAAATGTAGTAGAGAGATCGGAAAGAAAGCATCATCTGAGACCACTTCTGCTTTCAGAGAAAAAAAAAGAAGTGGTTTTTTGCTACTTACTTATAAACCACAATAGATACAACGATAAAAATAGATGTTTGTATTTATGTATGGGTGAGCTTCTAGCACCTGCACAAAAATAGGTGACTCCTGCTCAATTTTGTAGAATATCAAAATTTCATTCTTTTTCTAAAATGGCCACCAGAAAAGAGTTTCCGTCGGTCATGGCCGAATACAATTTTCTTATTTGTTGTAGTTATCCATATTCTAAGTGCAATACGCGTTTCTAAGTCAAGTTTTCTTAGCTTTGGGAGATAACATCGCAGCACATTTCCCAGAAAAAGTTTTTCTTTTTTTATTCGTTTAACAGACGTTTGGAATCTTCTAGAATACGTGCGAACAAAACTGATTACCCGCCAATAATTTTTTCCTTGAAAATTTCAAGCTCCTTCCGACTGCATCAGGTATACCTGTGCTGGGAAAGCTGCAGCCTAACATCTTGCTTCTTCTTTTCGATCGGCCCTAATACACTAACGGATGTCTTTGAAATGTCTTTAGCATGCATTTAGAAGCATCTTCCAGAGCGAAAATACATAGTTCTCTGAAGACGATGTTAGCTTGAGAGTGGTTCTGAACTTTTCAATGCACATTAAAAGTTTGGAAGAAGGTTTTCGGATCTGGTTATGAATTCTTCTATGGCTTTATATATACTTTCATTTATTTCATTTTAAATCGGCTGTAATTTTTGCATTTCACCAAAATTAGGGAAAGAGAGCTAAGCTATTTCTGCAGCCCATGTATGGTCCATGTATTGAGAAGGCCAGCTAATTACTATAATTTAATAAATTATTTAGTACGAGAGAAAAATGCATTATCTTTCATCAGAGGTATATGTGCGTCCTACTCCGAAGCTTAAAAGGGTGCAACGGGAGCGCAAGCCAGAGAAAGCCTTGTAATCCTTAATTCTACCGCGTATTGGTTAACTGCCATACATGCCCTAATTCGTATGTACGTTACTGACATTGGCACTGCCTGAGCTACATAGAGAATTCTTTTATGGTTTATATGGAGTCCGATATCAAGATGGGATTACAAATGTCGTTCAAATTTTTACAATTTTTGCCCTAAATGGAGTGAACATAACATACTGTGATCCACATTGATCCGAACAGGAACATTGAAGCTGATAGCACCATTTGATGCCTAAAAGGAACCTACGCTTCTCTTCAGTGGAAATGAAGCTATTAACAGTAATCTGATGATGAAGGTTGGGGGTCCGACGGCAAATTCCTTTGCCTTTTTGCTTTCGGACTGATTCGACAGCGTCTATGTGGCATTGATAGGACACAAACCATACGGTAGAAGCTTATTCAAGTCTAGGTCTAACCAGCGACATATATAATCTTTTTGCGATGTATGGATCCTGAAATTCTTTCGATCAATCTTTTATGAAGTTAAGCAGCGATCTAGCTTGGCCAATAGAGAGTTCAATGTGTAAGTTAAACTGAAGCTTGCTATTAAATGGATCCTAGATCCCCTAGAACAAGACAAACGTCTCTACGTTCCGCAGCTTATGTCGTTTTCTCCATCATTGCTCAACGCATGAAAGTGTAAAACGGCGCGATTTCAGCTTTCAAAATGTTACAGTGGCATTACTCCTCGAGCGCTTTAACTTTAACTGAAGATAAATTTAAATCGTGCCCCGAGTTAGGATATCATTTTAAGCTCTTTAGAATTTCGCGAATAAGTCCGCTGCGATTAATTTGCGATTTGAGTTCACTTACTTTGCGAGCAGTTATCCTCATCGAAATCATCATCGATGAATTCAAAAGGACTAGAATAACGTTTACGTCGTGGCATTACGATTAGACTGAATTTTTCTATATATTTTTTTTTGTTTTTGTTTTTTTTTTTTGAATTTTACAAAAATATGATTTGAATAAATTTATTTATTCTCTCTTGCTTTTCTATATAAAATATAGGATATGGCATATGGCATATGGCATATATCTATCGATCGTTATACATATTGTGTTGAAAACTCAATAAAACAAATTCTTTCACTTCGATTTGATTTTAGCACAACTTTTACGGATAAATGATTGCATTGAACTGGAACCTATTTGAAGCGTTCCGAACTATTTACGCTCTTTTTCTGATCTCTTCGCTACTGTTAACATAATGTTACGTATGTCCGCATTTGATGATCATGATGATGATGATGATGGTGATGATGACGATTTGCTTTGCTTTATATGCTCTTCTAGGACTATTTTTAGTTTATGTGGGAGGAGACACATACGAATTTTATACACATTGATAGATAAATATTGAAAAAGAGGAATGTTTTCTATTGGTACATAGTCACGTAAAGCAATGGCCGAGAATCAAATACGCGGAGAAACCATATGTTATAGAGCAATAAAAACAAAACCAAAAAAAAAAGGAGGAAAAAATTATATGATATTTGGTTAATTGTTGTTGTTGTTGTTGTTGATTGATGATGATTTTCATTTTTCGATCCGAACATGAAGATGTTTATTATTTCAGAACAGATCGAGAACATATTGTTTTGACAATTCATGTAATAAATATTGAAAGGATTTATGTAAACGTAACGTCTATGTAATTATCTCAATCATTTTCGGCCAATAAAGATGCAAGTGAGAGAAACTAAGTGCAAGACAAAATATTGTAAGAAAAATGATCAATGAAAAGCTCTTTGCTATACGCTTCAATGTCTTAGACTAAAAAACTAAAGTTGAATTTAATCGAAGCAAGCCTTCTTTGAACGCATCGTTCTTATCACAATCAGAAGCTTGATAACCAGCTACGAACACGATTCTTCATAATCACTGATTACTTAGGTGCTTATCACCGTTCAACCGACCTTTTCATGTTGATTTCGCTAAGTTTTCATTTACGAAAACTTATCCCAAATCAGTTTCGCTTTTATGTTCTTTAAATACGGTTTTGAACCATGTGGCGGCGCAAGATTAATAGCAAAAATATAAAAATTCCTATCGTGAATTGTCTAAAACCGCGACTTCTAAATACGGTTAGGCAGAAAAGCTCAATGACTAATGAAAATTTAAGTACGACTTCTGCGTCTCCTATACAATTACCTCAGGAGGCAGATGTTGTGGTTATTGGTGGAGGCTCCGCTGGTTGTCACACTTTATATCATTTGGCTAAACGTGGTGTTAATGCTATATTGCTGGAACGAGCCAAATTAACAGCTGGCACCACCTGGCACACAGCCGGATTAGTATGGCGTCTACGACCGAATGACGTTGATATACAGCTCTTAGCTAATTCGCGTGATATGCTCATGCAATTGGAACAAGAAACCGGCTTAGATCCAGGTTGGATACAAAATGGCGGTGTCTTTATAGCACATTCAAATGTAGGTTTAGTAACAGGTTTAGTAACAGCCTTTAAGCCCAGAAACTTTTGCTCGTCATTTAAATCTTCGTTGCTTACTTAACACTGCAGGATGTGGTACATTGTCGAAGTTATTCCGTTTAAAACAGCCAGATATTCGGGCAAAAAACATGAGCTTTATTGAAGGTCCAGTTAGTTATGTCAGTCGTTGGTTAATCTTCAAAGCAGCCAACGACACACCACACACATTACCGTAAATTTGAGTTTTTCCAGAGCGAGGGAAGGGAAAATTATCGCTCTGAAGTATATTAAGTAAATCCGGTGCTTGTGGAAATATATAGAAAGCTGATTTGAAAGCTGCGTGTGAAAGTAAATTCTTGAGAGGCAAAAAACAAGAATTATTTTGCCACAAATGTAGATATTTATTAGCAACCGATCAACGTCGATGACTTAGATAATATCTCTTCTAAAATTCTCTTTTTATCGCCACATCATAGAGAAAACAATCAACATAACTTTGACTTTTGACTTTCTTTGAGATGGCTGTTGTGGGTTCGGTTCACCCCCTTAGGCAATCTGACCTGTCCCGTCACCACTCCTTGTCGCTTATATAAAACTTGAATGCTTTATGGTTTTTCAAAAAATTTCAATCGTTCGAGCTGAACAAGAACTGAAGGCAAAGAGGATCAAATTGATTGAATTACTCCACTTATTCTTAGAGCAGCATTGCAGATGGGTGTCGGGCCCAAAGAACGGCAGATGCCTCGTTCTTAGAGGAGAGAGACATGTCCATATAAATGCCTGCATCTGGTGGCGAGGCGACGAGAGTACGTCTTTCCACTTCGTTTACTATCGGGAACCGTGGGGTGAAGCGATCGCGACAGCGACCAAAGTTAAACCATTTGTCCAATTCATATTTCAACCATATCCACGTGGATTCTCGTATTTAATTGAGCTGAAAATTCTTTATTTTGTTGCTATTTTTATCACTTGTCGATGATTTGATGATTTATCCGGACCGAATTCATTTTCCACCGCTTCTTTATCATCTTGCAATCTTTTCATTGCATTGTACTGAGTTTGTACACCACATGCTCTTTCCTGTGATCGATAAATTTACTCGTTTGAAACAGTCGCCGCCAACACAAAAGACTATAAACTAACTTACCGAATGACGTAAAACTTTTGTCAGATATTTAGGACCGTGTTACAGATAGAATCTAAAAAAGGCGATGTAAATTGATAATCAAAGCGTTCTCATCAAAAAAAAAGGGTCCTCTAATTTCTGAACACAACAACGTATTACAAAAGTGAAAGGTCGATTTATTAAATATTTTCCCCCACAACACATGTGGCACGGTAAGGGGGCAGCAAGTAGTGAGGAAAAAGAAGAGACAGGAAGTGGCCGCAGCACAGTTGTTGTGTTGCTGGGATTTGAAGCGGTGAACACTGGCTTGGCAATCGCTGAATCCTTATCTACTCGGCCACTCACGTAGATACGACAAAGCTTGGTCCTATGGAAAGCATGGAACTTTGGGATAGCCATGTAGCTGAAAATCAGCTTTCACCTTTGTTTTCAGCCATTTTTGCCAAGTCGCTGAATATAAAATGAATACTAAATTTTTCTTATGTGACCCCCCACCCCCCTGGATTGCGTTACTCACTTACACTGTATGTATTTAGTATACATATGTACTATCTATCTAGCTTCAGGTATTGGAGACTAACACGATCTATATGTAAATGCTGAACATGGTATGGTTTGACGTCATACCATATCTTCATCTGTCATACATCAAAACTTTTTTAAATGATCATTATTTAGCTCATGATAGATACGAGTATTCCCTAAGCCGATTCCCATTAAGACCTTGCAAGTACTCGCTTTAACCGACTTAGCAAAAATTGATTTTAAAAACCTTACTGTTCACCTATTGTTACCGTTCGGCTTAAGTTTACACATTTATGTAAGATATGCTTCATTAAATGCTTGCCACTATCTGTTATCCATTTTTAATCGTTTTCGTGACACGCCCTCTTTAGACTCGCTTAGATGAATACAAACGCTTGGCCACTGTGGGCAATGCCTTAGGTATCGAGAATTACGTTTTAACCCCACAAGAAACACAAAAAGTGTTTCCCCTCTTGGATCCCGAAGCTTTTATTGGCGCACTTTACTCACCCGGTGATGGCGTTGTTGACCCGGCCATGCTCTGTACGGCGCTAACGCGTGCAGCTTCCAAATATGGGGCTAAAGCGTATGAAAATGCTCCCGTCGATGATTTATTAACTACAACAACGAGTAGGGGTAAAAAAATCGTAGGTGTTTCAACACCACACGGTAATGTTAAATGCGAGACAGTGATCAATGCCACCGGTGTTTGGGGTCGCGATTTGATAGAGAAACATGGTTCCTTTTTACCACTAATACCGATGAAACACGCTTACGTAGTATCTGAGACAATTCCAGGTGTTCGAGGTTTACCCAACCTTCGAGATCATGATTACTCGACTTATTTTCGTATACAAGGCGATGCGATTTGTTTAGGTGGTTACGAGCCAAATCCGATACTTCTTGAACCAGTTCCTAAAGACTTTCACTTCGGTCTCTATGACTTAGATTGGTCAGTGTTTGATACTCATTTGAACGGAGCAATAAAATTGTGTCCGCCATTTGGTAATTATGGCGTCAAATCGACAGTCTGCGGTCCGGAATCTTTTACGCCCGATCACAAGCCTTTAATGGGCCCCGATAACATTATAACTGGTCTGTACCATAATTGCGGTTTCAATTCCGCGGGTATGATGTTCGGTGGTGGTTGCGGCGAACAAATCGCATTATGGGTAATTAACGGTAAACCAGATTTGCCCATGTTTGGTTTCGATTTGAGGCGTTTCACTGAAGAACAAAATCGGGCTACGCAATGGATTAGTGAGAAATCACATGAAAGCTATGCCAAGAATTATAGTATGGTTTTTAAATACGATCAACCATTGGCGGGGCGTGATTTTCAAAAAGATCCGTTACATGACGAAATGTTAGCTAATAACGCCTTTATGGAAGAGAAGCAAGGTTGGGAGAGGCCGGGATTTTTCTTAGCGAACAGGGCGCTAGTTTTACCATACGATTGGTATGGCAGCTATGGGAACAAAAGGCATAAGGATTCCGCTTATGAGCGTGTGCTAGAGGGAGATTTAAAGTATAATACCTTCTCGGAGCATCACAATTTGGTAAGCAAATCTATTTATGCTTGTATTGCTTCGTTATCTTTGATTTGATGTGCGATGTTTGCTTAACCCATACATACATACATACATACGCACGGATGCGACTGTTTGTTGACTGTTGCCGCTTTTACTGTCGCTGTTTCTTGCTGTTATGTTGATAAAACACAAATGTTCAAATAAAAAAAATAAATAAAATGAAAATAAAAACAACAACAAAAACAAACATTAGATAGGCGAAGAGGCGCTTGCTTGCCGTAACAATGCTGTTGTATTTAATATGAGTTATTTTTGTAAATTGTTTTTGGAAGGTCCAGAAGCCGAAAAGGCAGCCGATTGGATATTTTCAGGAAACACCAAACGTGACGTTAAGAAGTAAGTGAATGTTTATTTCTGCACACTTTTGCTGCCCAATTTTCTGTGTAACTTTTTCTTTGTAACATCACAGAACTGTTTACACCTGCGCTCTAAACAACTTCGGTGGAGTGGAAGCTGATGTCACCATATCGCGATTGGCGTCCGGTACCGGAGCTGTACATGATCCAAAATTTGAAGGTCATGGTTATTATATAGTGGCCGGTGGTGCATCAGCTTATTACACTTATTCCACAATACGTGAGGAGCTACGTCGGCAGAATTTCAAGGCTTCCGTTAGAGACGTCACTGCTGATATGGGCGTGATATCAATACAAGGTCCCAAGTCGCGTGATATATTGCAACAAATTGTGGACTGCGAGCTAACCGATGCGAATATACCGCCAAACAGTACACTGTTAACTAAATGTCAAGACGTTAACAATTCTCGTTATGAATATGACGTCAGACTATTGCGCGTTAGTTTTGTGGGTGAATTGGGCTACGAGTTGCATGTACCCAAAGAGTACTGTGCGCCAGTGTACAAATCTCTTATGACTGTGGGTGCATCAAATGACTTACGTAATGCCGGCTATCGTGCTTTATATGCCTTAAGTAGTGAAAAAGGCTATCATTTGTGGAGTTTTGATTTAAGGCCCGACGATACACCATTAGAAGCAGGATTAGGCTTCACTTGTCGCAAAAAGGGTCTTTATAAAGGAAAAACTGCTATTGATCAGCAAAGAGAAGAAGGTCTTACAAAGCGGATAGTGTATCTAACTTTAGATGAACAAATGCCCATTTGGGGTCTGGAAGGAGTTTATAGAAATGGTGAACCGGTGGGATTCTTAAGACGAGCTGAGTATGCCTATCACTTGGGCAAGCCATTAGCTCAAACGTATTTACAAAGACCGGACAAGAAAATTATCGATACAGATTATATACAGCAGGGTAACTATGAAATTGATATTCTCGGAAAACGTTACAAGGCTCAGTGTTACTTGAGAAGTCCTTTCGATCCCGAAGGCAAACGTGTATTGGGTATTTATAGTTAAGAGCGAAAAGTAATAAAAACCATTCATATTCATTCATATTTTCTGAATAAATTCATGAGAGTAAACGTAAATTTTCTTGGTATTCAAACCACACACACACACATGCACACAAAGAAATGGATGCACTTCAGAAAATGATCCCGCATGTAAAGATTTATGTACACAAGTCCTTAACTCTCTACTGTTGTGGAAAGCCGTCAAGTGCTTTATAAAGTAATCATTTTTCAAGTACTTGTGAATTACCAGACAAAGTGACCACGAAGGCACTTTGGGTCAATGGTACAAGCAGTAACAGTAAGATGTGCGCGTTTAATGACTTAATTAATAAAAGATGAGATTGTTTTGACATTTTTTGTACGCAGTAAACTTCTTCGAATTTCGGTTTCTAATATCAACTGCAGTCAGACATAGCGACGCCCGAAACTATCTGCTGGCATGTATATGTATGCATATGTGTATGCATCACAAGTTCTTAACTTTAAATTCGCTGAATCTTGGAAATATAAGAAAATTTGAAATTTTATACCTTACATCACCCAGAGTATATTAAGTTTATGAGGATGTATGCAAGCCCCGGAAGGAATTGAGATTGACTCATCTTTTATCTTCATGTTTTCTTTTGTTAAAGTTACAATTTTTGAGATATTTTGTGAAATTTGTTACACCGACGCTGTTTGACACAACAACGGGCGCTATTCGGAGCATCTTTTCTAACACTTCCGATATATTGCTTTATTTTAAAAAGAACAACTTCGAATAGATCTATCTTCTATTTACCAATCTATCCAGAGTCACTTTTTGAATCGCCTTAAACTTGTCTGTCCGCCAGTCCTTCCTGCAGCTTTGTTTTCTTGTGTTCGACTTAAATGCCGCAATTTTTGATATTTTGATCAAATTTAGTACACCGATCATTTTGGTACAAGGACGAAACGCTGTTGAAAATGGTTCGGATCGGCCTACTTTTTCCGCTATTTCCCATGTATTGCCTTTTTTTGAAAAAAAGAACTTGAGATAGATCCACCTTCTTTTATACCGATCTCTTGAGAATCACTTTCCAAATCGACCTAAGCTTGCGTGTCCGCCTGTTCATCCCCCCGCCTTGTTTTCTCCGCCACAATTTTTGATATATTTTGATGAAATTAGTACATTGTTGTGTTTTGACCCAAGGATGAACGTTACAGAAAATGGTTGGGTTCGGAACACTTTTTCGACTACTTCCTTATAACGTCAATAATTGCAGGGCGATGTAAGATTACCTACTTATTCTTTTTTTTCGTTTAATTTCATTATGCAATTGCAAGAAAATTTATTTTCTGCTGCTGTGTTGAACCATTTTCGGATTGAATATCGTGTAACTTGCATAGATTTTAACCAATTGTCAACCACATTATACTCTTTGTCTGCAATGTGAGTGTTTTTCGCTTATGCATTTTTGAAACTTTCTTTCCAACACTACTTAAAAAACTACTACTACTTAGGTTCCTAATCCATCTTTATACAATCGTTCAGTCACAAACGCCCAATTCTTTTGACTACAATTTTCTGCGTTTAATGGGAAGCTTTTTATATTGTAGTGCCGAGCATGTTCAACTCTTTGGGTGAACGTTCGTTTATTGCCCGTTCGGTTCGATTCAGGAAAGCGCTGCGATTGACTTTGAGGCGCTCTGATGACTCCTTAAACGCTTTTACGAGAGCATTGGTCCTGTTCTTGAATACCTGAACTCGTCTGAAAAGGACGGTTGACGATGACAATGCTAAATGAAAGTTCAAAGTGATTATATGAATGATCTTGAGTTCTTTCTATGCAAATGATTTACAAATTTACAAATTTTGTGTAACATTTCTGACGTTTTCTGATTTATTTAAAAAATTACGTCTCAGAGTAGAGAGTATTTTGTGAGGCTTTGTTTGACAAATGCTGACTCCGATATTCCTCAATTATATCTTCAATGGTTTTATTAAATTTAAAAATTGAGCGCATTTCAGGCTGTAAGCGACAAATCACTCCCGCTGCCGATATATGCCAATTCCAACACAATAGCTGACAATTGAGAACTTGTAGGTCTTCTTTTAAAGTAATGATATTCTGAAGGAAGCATAATTTTTATTTATTAAATGCAAGGAAACTTTAAATGTTTTTGGAACTTACAGCCGCCACTGTAGAATCAATGCCATGAATTTCGTTGCCAAGTATAATGACAAGATTAATACCTTCCGATTGCTGTCTGTGGACAAACGCCACTATTTTTTCTTTAACGTATTCAGCGCTCGCATAATCGAGTTTCTGCTTAATGGTCACCAAGCCGAAGACTTCTTCAGAAATCTAAAAAAAAAGAAAACTCCACCTATGTTAAGGGTAAGGGTATTAAAATTGAGATAAACCTACTTTTTCGGTGGATAGTTGCATTTTGGGCCTAGCGCTGCTATACAGAATAAACCAACAATTCGTAATTGTACCGCTGAGTATACCGTATTCTAAACTCCAGAATAAACTAAGCAATAAAGTAACGAGAAATGGGAAAAGATCGGCTTCTGAAATAATTTTAAACAAAATATTACTGATTATCATGATATTTATGCAAAAAAGTAAAAAAAAGAAAAACAAGTAAACAGATTATAGTCGGGCAAGGCCGACCTTTAAGTACCCTACACCACATTGTCTAACACAATTCTTATTTTTATTATAGAACACAAAAATTATATCTTGTTTCTATATAAAGGCAAAGAAATTTTGAAATTTGCAATTTTTTCCATATAAAGACTTTTCAGAAGAGGGCGTGGTCGAAAAAGTGGACCGATTCGAACCGTTTTCAATAACACTCGTCCTTGGGTCGAAACACGCCACTGTGCCACATTTCATCAAAATGTCTCAAATCAATATCAAAATATCATGGAAAGGCATCAGAGGGACAAACCGACAGATACGCTTAGATCAATTCATATTATCATTTTGAATGGATCGATATAATAAAAGGTGGGTCTACCTTATACTCTTCTGCGTGTTATATACGTCCGCACTAACTTAATACACCCTGTACCACAAGTGGTGTAGGGTATAACAAAAATCAGATGCTTACTCTTTGCGACCCAAGTGTCTCTGACTTTCTTTAGTTCCACTAAAGATATCATAGCAGCTATAATAATGGAAGCCAAAGTGGATTTCGGTATATAGTAAAAAGTTTGTGTTAAGAAAGCTAAAGCCATCAAAACTAAGGAACCAGTTACTAATCCACCCAAGGGAGTTTTCACTCCGCTAGCATTATTGACAGCTGTTCGTGTGAACGATCCCGTGACAGGCATAGAGGAAACAAAACTGGCCAGTATGTTACACATACCTAAGGCTACCATCTCTTGAGAGGCATTCACAATTTTACCTTTCGCTGAGAAATTTATTAAAAATTCGAAATTCTAGTAAATGAATGCACAATTTTTCTCTTATCTCTAAGACTTACAAAATGCTTTAGCTATAGCAACAATTTCCAATATTGCTACCATTGGTATAAAAGCTAGAGAAGTACCCACCGTACTAATCATTTCAGTGAATGGTACAGTGGTTCCGTTGACATTAGTACTGAAAGGGGGCGGCCGAAACGGTGGTAGACCCGCTGTTATATTGCCAGTAACTCTAAAAGGTTGCGAGCCGTCACGGCTTAGTATAAAAGCTAAAAATGTACCAATTATAACGGTGCAGGCGTTACGGGACAAAGATACATATTTCCAGAAGATGCGATTGCCGTAACTAATATCTTTGGTTTTCTAGGCAGGTAAGACCACATCCATAAATATAGTTAATTGTTTTGTGGAAGGATTTTCTTACTTTCATTATTAGCAAAAATATTAAAGAACTCGCTCCCAGTAAGGCATCGTTTCGGCTGATTTTATTTAAATGCGTAAAAAAAAATTTCCATGACGGTATCAAAGCTTTCGAAGGACCTTAAATGAAATGAATTATTTGTTATTAATTATAATTTTTTTTTTTTTAATTAAACTTACTAACAAGTCCGACCAAATTATTGATCTGCGCACTGGCTATAGTTACAGCAGCAGCTATCGTGAAACCTGAAACGAAAAAAAGTATTTGAAAATGTGAAAATGTTGGTAAAAATCCGGGTACTTAAAAATTCTTCTATTCGCCATAAGGGACGTAACATTGCTTATTCAAGCCATTAGGGCTTAGGACTTAGTATAGAATTTGTTCGGGTTTTCCGCCCTCCTGGTTATGATTGTTACACAGGAAAGTTTCAATCTGTGCAGAAGCAATTCCTCTCATTATTCCTCATGTAATCTAAGGTGCTATCCGAACGTCCGATTTCTCCCGTATAAAAGTAGACTATTGAGAGCACATTTAACGTGAAGAGTTATGCTTCTAAAAATGTTTATGCAAAGAAAGATAGTTTAACCATTTTTTAAATTGAAGTTTTTTTTTTTTTTGACCAATCAATCGCGTAACACGATGGTGGTCAACAAGAAGGAAGAAATAGGAAGGCGGTGGCCGTAGCCTAATGGATGTATGCCCAATCGATAAGTATTACGTCCTTCCTGACTGTGCACTCACTATAGCTACGACTAAAGTAAGCTCTACCGCACCGAGATGTTAACCACCAAACACTGCCTTGGTAATTGTGATTCTTACCTACTCGGTTATTCATGCAGATAAATGACATGTAATGTGACGTAAAGTGGTGAATAATCCGTACCATGACCTAAAAAGATCTATTGTACTCGCTTACGTCCCTAGTTCAAACAGCTTATGTGCTATGCCGGAGAATTTGACGAATCCTTTAGCTTCTCCGTTATCTTACGCTTTGCTTCCAATGGCTTGCTGGTTTTTGCTGTGCCCATTGCGATACCAATCTGTTGGTATGCCACGAAAAAGTTGTGGGCCTATCATAACCTTCGCACTCCTCTGTTGCCTAAACCGTCAGCTCTCTCATTGCTTTCGATGCCTGAATGCCCGGGTGCCCAAGATAGGCGCACCTCATGCCTTCCTTCCTTAGCTCATTCAGGGTTGGAAGGCACTCCAACACTAAAACACTAAACACTAAACGACATAGATTTCACTGTCTCTCCAAGCGCCTCCAGATACCATGAACCCATCAAATGAAGTTAATATCGTACAAATCATGAACTCTATTCACTTTTGCGGATCATGCGAAAAAACTTTAACTATTCGTATCATCTAATCTCGTTGATAGACTTAAGAGGCTCAAGTCGTAAAAGTGTAACTTCTTGAAAATTACCCTGATGCAGTCGTTGCCCCAAAATTCATAATGCGGGCTGAGGACGAGGAATAGCACTTAAATGCTTTGTAAAAGTGGACCTATTGAAACGAGGATCTGCACCGATCGGTGCCTGCCCTACCTCTTAATTAGAAAGCTTCCACTTTTTAAGCTATTAAACAATGCTGTCAAAGCAACTTTCTGCCTGCTCCCACAATTTACATCTACTTATGCCCGATAAAATTTTGTAAATAATTGTATTCCTATTTCATATGAATGTTCTTTTCTTTATCCGCTACAGACGGGTGGAGGTATATTCACGTTGTCGAAGAGCGTTTGCAATACCCAGAAGGAAGTCTCGCAACCCCATAAAGCATATATATTCTTGATCATCATCAAATTCTAAATCGTCTTAACCATGACCATGAGTCTGTCTGTGCGTCTCTTTAATGTTTGTGGTAATGACCGCAGAGATGAAGCCATTGACTTCAAATTTGGCAAAAATATTAGAAGTGCTTTCACGCAAATTGATATTGAAATTGATCCAAATCGCTCGAAGAACACGCCCACAGTGCAGCATAAGCTAAGACCATCTCTGTTTTCAAATATGAAAAAAATTTGATTTTTTCCTCGTTACTTATATAAAACACAACAAATGCGTTGATAAAAATGTGCATGCATATTCTGTAGGGGGCTCTATCGCACTGGTATAGAAATGGAAAAACCCGGCCACGCCTATTCAATATAAAGTATTAAAATTTCATTCTTTTGTTAAAATGTTTGCACCACCCAGACAGTAGCCAGAGGGATCCTATAAAATTTACACATTATTTTTCAGACACACTTGTCAGTTCTTCTGTCCGTCTGTGGTAGATGTACTACTCGTCGCAAAAGCAAAGGTGCCTGAGAAAATATTGGAAGTATTTGTAAGCAAGTGATAGTGAAAATGGTTTAAATCGTTAAGCCGACACTGGGAATAAGTCGGCTTTCTGGCGTTTTTCCCAATTGCACATAAATTACAACAGAACCGCGATAAAAATCTCCAAGTAGCTTCACAAAAATGGTAAAATCAGTCAGGCTCACCTAATATTATGGAGAGTATGGAAATTTAGTTATTTCGGTTTTTCCTTTAATCTTTTCTAAGGTGTGGGCGGTGGGACTAGGTCACAACCAAGTATAACTTCTTGATTGTGTTCGTGTAGAAAAAAAGAAGAAATATGACTCTCTAGACAAGGTCTTACTTAGACTGCCACTCCGGTAATCTATTTTAGTCTTATCGCGCATATCTCCATTTCACTATTATGCCATGAGCACGTTTATTATGTTTACTTTACGACGCCTATTTTATATTTCATTGTACGATTGATTCATTGAAGTTTTATTTATATTTAATCAGCGGAGCGGAAGTCATATTGCGGCTGCTAAGAAACCTAATCGACAACATAGACCTAACTAGAACACTTTATTGAGTAGTTATTGTAATTATTGTTGCGCCGCGTCCTAAGCTGGCGGGTGCTACAACCGCTTTATTAATTACACGAAAGTTGATAAACTACTATAGCAATCTGTTTACTTAATACGTAAATTATTATTATTGTTACTGTTATATACTTTATTTGCCGTTACGTTATGTGTGTGTGTAACTATACGCAAATAATTCATTTTGTGCCTGCAATTTAGTCGCTCAACTAATCTACTCATAGTGTGCTATTAATAAGTTTTAAACTTTCAACTGAGCTGATCTTTCACTCATTCAAGTGATCCTGCACCTGTTGCCCCCCATATGTCGGACCATCAGATTCGAAGTGTGTTAGTAAAAGTATGTTGTGTCTCCATACCCTTGCATATCTTCGAATACACTTTTTTTCTACCTTCTTCCCCCGCCGTAACTTCCAATAGCAACGCTAGAAGACGTCTTCAATTCAAGTCCCTCCCTCTATTTCGGATACTTGGTTTTCACAATCGCTAATTTCGCTCAACATCTTTTGATATGCGTCCTCGGCCTCATTTACTGAATGTATTTCGCCACCAACACCTACGGGAAGCTTCTCAAGTAGCGCCTGTGCAGTTTCGGGCTTGTTTTTGTGTTGTCTATGGCGCACCTTCACGGGTAAACAAACTAACAGCCATTTAAATCTGTATTCCTCTAATTATCGTTTATGAGCGAATGAGTTTTAGACACGTGATGATACTAAAGAAAATTTGAGATCAAACTTAAGCGAAAAGTTACTTGGTATTCACGGGTAAAATTTCAAAAAAAGATTGAATCTAGTCACTAGGTAACCCGCGAGCATATAAATACATAAAAATGCTCGCAAAAAAGATGAACATTTTGCAATACGCGTTTGTCAAAAGCTTGCAACGCACACATCTCAATTTTAGCAGTCAGTGACACTGCGAATATATTTAGTTAGTTCCAGATATGAGTCAATGCGTAGCAACATATAGCGGAATTTGTTACGGATTACGAGCAATAAGGATTCCCCGTTAAAAACGCTTATGGGTGGGCGTTTCCTAAGCAACACTTCAATTGATTCAATCAATTCTAATTTTGACTTATCGTTCATCCGATTAATAAGATACAGGACTCCGAGATTTTCTAAGCCATTTTTAATTGTACCATACACCTCTTATGGCGTATAAGCGTATAATAACTTTGTGCGGATCTATGTAACATCCAAAAGGATGTGAGATACACCCATCTTTCATTATACCGCTAAGCTAGATAAGCTCATCTGTCCATCTATCCGTCTTCTTGTGTTCAATCTATTTTTCGGGATACTTTGATGAAATTTGGCATTCCCACTAGCACCTCATTTGGAAAAGTCGTCGAAAGTTATATGAATAACTGAGGCTGTTGATGGTGGGCCGTGTCGCATCATATTTTTTCACTTGTTATACCAACCAATGAAGAATGGCGGGTTTACTCACTTTGCTATAATGTTCGCCACCCCAATGTTCGCAACACCCAAATGGAAGCTTCAGAGATCCTACAATGTGTATATATATTCTCGATCAGCATGAAATTCTGACTTGATTAAGCGATGACTGGCTGTCTGAGGGGCTGTGTGGTGCGTATTTTTGACACTGTCCTGGTCGCAAAAATGAAGATATCAAGATTTATTATCTGCGTAAAAGTGCGTTAATTCTGACATAGCTATGGTGGACACCACGACCTGGTGGATTAATTTTTTTATTTAATCATACCAGCGATATACGTATCAAATAAGAAGGCTTGGAGAGTAGAATGCAAAAAGCTAAATGTGTTAATTCTAAATTGATTATGATTGGCGGCCAGGCGTTTTTGATTAAATTTTTTTTTAAAAATACCGTCTATAGGGGAGTCAAATAAAAGGGCTTGGAGAGTAGAATGCAAAAAGCTAAATGTGTTAATTCTAAATTGATTATGATGGACGCCACGGCGTTTTGGATTAATTTTTTTTTAAAAATACCGTCTATAATATGGTCTATATAAGGGTGTCACATAAAAGGGCTTGGAGAGTAGAATGCAAAAATCTAAATATGTCAATTGTAAATTGATTATGATGGACATCACGACGTGGTAGGCTAACTTTCCTTAACAATACCTTTTAGTGAAATAAAAAGTGAAAGATAAATGTTTTTTCCCATTCACTTTTTTCGGCCCCAACTGAATATATAACTTTCTTACTTATTTTTTTTCCCAAATTTTCTAAAGCAGCTCCGATTCCAAAAAGATGATTTACTCCAATATTCTAGGTTAAATGCAATATACTTCCGCCTATATTATAATGTTACGGCATAGAAATTTCTTAGTGATTTTGGACCAAATGAAAGTTATATATAACATATATGTAAACAACTTGATCTGGTGAATGTGGTGGATGGTCCAACAAAATGCAACTCGTTCAATTCTTCCATTGCAAGATACTTCTGCAAGTCGACCTATTATTTGTGAAAAATTTAAAATTTTTTCCCTAATTCAAGACTTTCACATCAATTGATTCGAGAAATTCTGGACGATTGCTTTGATAATTTCAAGGTAATTATTGAAAGAAATGTCTTTTCCATTAATCTTTCAATTCTGACCAGTTTGATTGTCCCGAAATTGATTTGACTTACTATTATCGTTCCCCGTTTTATAATCGGACGATTAAAAAGGTGAACTTAATTGCCTTCACTTGAAATTACAAAATACCTACTATCAGAAAAGTCCCAAATACTTAATAGGTAGGCTTGTTTGAATAAACTTGATTAGAATTGAACAATTGACTTATATATGGTATCCTTCAGAAGTGGCACTCATGGGCTGGCCACAGCGCGGGATCTGTTTATTTATAAATCCAAGCTTTCAAGGCTTAAATTTGTTTAATGCAAATAAATACAATTTACTTTGTTCTATCCCAAGTTGAAGCAAGAACTAGTTTTATTGTTCCCTTGAAACCATTAGATAAAATGGAAATTTATATGACGTGTTCCTAAAATGTTGATAGACTTCATTTATGTAGATAATTTAAATGTAATGCACATACCCTGATTTTATATGGGTAAAGTTTGAAAGTGGAATTGGGATAATAAGCATTTCTACGGATTCTTAAAGTGGCTTAAAAAACAAAAATAACCTAATAACCTAATATCGTAAAAGATTTCGCAAATTTCTGTACATCCACCATAGGAAATCCGATATGCTTTCATTTTATCTATCAAAGCAGTATTTTAGAAACAAATTCTCCATAGACTCCATAAAATATATTCATTTGTCCATTATCAATCTTGGCATGCCTATCTCCGTATCTTTCCGACAGTGTGTCTGACTGTGCTAAGCATACACGTGCTCTTAAGATTCCATCTTCACATTTTGCAAAACTTTGTAAAAGTTGACGCTTGTACTCACCCGTTATGACCGGAATGGATATGAAACGTACTAATACGCCCAAATTGCACAAACCTAGCAACAAAATTGTGCAACCCGCCAAAAAGCATAACAGAATTGCATAATCTGGACTTATGCTGGCATATGGTTGAACCATTAAAGCCATAATTGCTGTCGTAGCTATAAGACGTGATTAAAACTTGTTAGATAAATATCATTTTGAGTGGTTGACATACTCACCTATAGTAACATCTTTACAGGAACCAAATATAATGTACGTAAAACAGCCCATAAAAGCAGAGTATAGGCCATATTGAGGCTCAAGACCAGCTACTACACCATACGCGATCGCTTGGGGTATTGTTGTAAGTCCGACCGTAAAGCCAGCTATGAAATCTTGCAACAAATGTGACCATTGATAGCGCGGCAACCACGATATAATAGGAAATTTTTGTACTATCGTTTGGGGACGACAACAGGTAATTAGTGCTATGCGAAGTTTACGACCCAACGGAGGTAATTGTTCCTTGTACAGATCAGCTGTAAGAAAATTATTTTATTTATTTATTTTTGAAAATTAATTTTAAATTTTCTATTAAAATTATATCTCGTAAAGATATACAATTTGCTGCTTCTGCACCTCTAATTACGAATAATGTCATGGAAAAGTTGGATCTTCAAAGGTGCATTGGAAGAAAAATTAAAGAGAAAATTACAGAAGGAAATCTACCATCAGCACAACTCTTCTATTAACCCTCAATTAATTCCACCTTTATATCCCACAAATGTTGAGAAAATCAAAATCCAATCATTTTCGAGAATTGGCCTTGACCATACAATTGCAACTCACCAATGGATTTTGATGAAGTCTTCCTCCCCAATCTGCAATTGTGGACAAATTCTCACTATAAAGCACATTCCCTGTGACTGCTTTAACTTTTCCTTGACTAGCACAGGCAGATAGTATTGCATTTGGAGCGACAAACCCTATGGACATTCTACAATCCGCTACAGAGCAGAACATCAATATCAGAACTTTCATCAGAATATTAAAACTACGAGGCTAAATATCTAATGTACATTTTTATAAATTAAAACCGATAGCCTGGCTAGCTAGTGCTCAATGTCTTTTTTTTTTTAGAATTTATTTCATTAGTGTAAACCTATAAAAATAATAATAATGTATCTCGTAAAGATATACAATTTTGAGCTTTTTTTTTTTTGTTTTGATCATATAATAATAATAATATAATGCAAACGCGATAAAAATATGTGAAAAGATGAAACAATAAAACGCGTAGTAATTATATTTAAGGTCATTGTGCTGTACGTACGCATTAGCGCCTGATTAGACTAATTTTGTGATTTTTTTTATAATACACTGTAAAGCGTCCAGCCTGAAAGGTTTCATGGAAAAAAATTAAATTATTTGTGCATTTGTTATCTTCTTTAATGTTTTCAGATTCAGTGTCCAAACAAGTGGGCGTACCGAAAAGATTGGATTGTTCTTAAGACCGATCTGCAAACAACAAATTGCGGTAATTCGCTCGCTCCGGTAATTGGAGCATGTACGATTCCCTAAGATCAGGAAGATTGATGGCGAATCGAGTTCCACAAATTAATGTTCAAAATAAGTAAAAGTGCCAAAGGCGGGCAAGGCCGATCATTAGATACAGTCACTCATTCATTTTCTTAATAATAAAACAAAAATCATACATTATTTTCTTGTGAACGCCCAATTTGCATTAAAACTCCCATATTAGAGGATACTCAAATTTATCAAACTTAATCTATTCGTCAAAAATTTTATTATTTTCCATTTGCTTGCTTTACAGCAAACCATAAATTGAACTTTGCCGCCAAAAGAGGTTTAAAATCAGCTGCTTTCAAATGCTTCGCAATGCTATGCAAACATAAACATCACTTACAGCAAATCACAAAATAAACTAAAACTGAACTAAGTTGACATGTTGTGGGCAGATAAAGCAGATCGCTAAATATCCTATCGCATTTTCAATAGCCGTGTTCTGAACTACATCACATAGACATCATAAGGAGTGGTTTGCAGGTCTCACCATATTCTACACCACTTGTGGTACAGGGTATATTAAGTTAGTGCGGACGTATGTAACACATAACACGTATGTAACACATACGTCCACACTGGATCAATTCAGAATCCTAATATGAATTGATCTAAGCTCGTCTGTCCGTCTGATGTCTGAATTCTACAAAATTTAAACCATCTACGCCTATTTTTGGATCCTGCCATATGTAAGGATTAAACTTGTACTACAATAGGTTGCGATTTGGGCCGCTTTTTGCTATAAATGATCGCTAGCCTTCGGCCAAAGCAAATTCCATCGAAATATTCCAAAAATTGCGACCGTTAAGTTGAACACAATAACTTAAAGAGGACACGCGGATAGACAAGCTTAGATCGATTCAGAAAAAGATTCCGAATTGATCGCTATAGTATTGAATAAAAAGCAGGAGTATTTCAAGTAATTAAAGGTCCTGCATGCATTCGCGTGCATGCATTCACGTGCATAATAACCTACCCTTGCTAAAAGTCGTGTAGGACGCCCTGAAATTATGTAATGAATTGTATGAAATGTAATTAAAAATAGATATAAAAAAAAAACAAAAAAAAACTTAATTATTGTAAATGCGTTTTATTAAACCTTTTCTTTACCTCACTTCTGTTTAATCAGTCGGAAATGGTGAGAAATGCAAAAAAAATATTCAAATGAATTTAATGCAATAATATTGACGAGTGTAACCACAACCGATGAAGTTGGCCGTCAACAGCCAATGAAAAAGTTGAAGCAGCGAAAAAAATTGCTTTGGAGAATCATTGAATTGTTACTAGAGAAGTTGTTGAGAATACCGGCGGCATATCTCTTGGCTCGTACCGTGCAATACATATTAACAGATAAATAAAAAAATAAAAGCCGCCTTTTTTTTTTGAACGCACCTCGTATATTAACAGTTTGACACAGCAATTTTGAAAAGCGGTCTAAATGAAAGAAAAACAACTAAGAGAATTATGGTACGGTGGATTTTATGCCATAAATGGTTTGATCCCCCTCCTAGA
The DNA here is from genome assembly GCA_000688715.1 of Glossina pallidipes. NCBI lineage: Eukaryota > Metazoa > Arthropoda > Insecta > Diptera > Glossinidae > Glossina > Glossina pallidipes. The sequence continues at coordinate 767,067 of KK499884.1, forward strand.
AAAAATAAACCCCATAAAATTGACAAAGCGAAATTCTCATGCACTATAATATTAGGTAAGGAAGTTTTTCCATTCTTACATAGATTCAAGTACATGTAGGCTGATCCGTAAATTTTTATCCTTTCATCTCTTGTAGTGTATGAGAAATGAACAAAAAATCGAATATTCTGCTCTCGAAAATCGAGTTATCCCCAGTTTATAGCGTATGGTAGCTAAATACTTTGGCGGATCAAGCCCATTTCCACTAACAATCTATGTGCAAGAATTGTCAATATTTTCGCCAAAAGCCTATGTTTGCCACAGACTTTACACAGACGAGCATGCCCGGATCGATTATGTCTTTGGTACTAAACAATATAAAGTCAGTACCATTTCTTAAGGAATACTGTGAAGATGTCAGTATCAGACCTAAACAACAAGATGAGTTTACTTAACACAATATTTTAAATACACTGATAGGTTCTCGGAAGCTTTCTTCTCAATGCAAACGTTTTGACACGATGACCATATCGCCGATCTTCAAACGTGCGTTAACATCAAAAATCTAATCTTTCTTCATAAGCTTATCCGCACTCGAACACCGGGATATTTAGATAAGAAAATGTTGTTCGCTGCCTGACCATAAGTATTTGTCAGCCACAAGATGAGTTTACTTAATAGAAAATTTTAAATTCAATGATCGGTTCTCTGAAGCTTTCTTCTGAATGCAAATGTTTTGACATAATGACCATACCGTCCATCTTCATCAGAAATCTAGTCTTTCTTCATAAGTATATCCACACGCGAACACCAGAATATTGATATAAGAAAATGTTGTTCGCTGCCTGGCCATAAGTATTTGTCACCCTCAAGGTCATTCTTTGTTAATGCTGTAAAGTTGTGTAACTTGTTACCACTTCCCATTAAAGCGACACTTAATTTAAGGACTATTAAGCGCAGTGTTCATAATGTGTTCATAAATGTACCGCACGAGACTTTGGCAGTAGTTGTCTTGTTGGCACTCTAATATTAATCACAATAGCAATCATTAATAATTATTACTATTTATTAATAAATCGAACTAAGCTAAGCTAAATATGGCAAATTATGACGTGACATTATGTAATCAAATAAGATTTTCTACAATTTATAAAAAAGAGAAGAATATCCTAAAACAACTGAAACTAAAAGAAATGAAAACATCATATATGTATATCTAACACAACTCTTATTTTTGCCGTTGAATACAAAAATTATACCCTGTTTTTATGTGAAGCTACTGTTATAGCACTGTTAACTAAAAGTTCGACTTCTTTCCAAATAAAGGTTTACTTTCCATCAGAATGGTTACGGCCAAGAGGTTCTAAAATTCAGTACAGGTGATTGTTATAGCAAACTGCTATTACGGATCAATTTTCATTGCAAAATATTAAAACTTATACCTTTCTGCCCTAAAAAACAAAAATTTTCGTAAAAATGTTTCAATAAGGTAGAATCCAAAAAAAGGCGTGAGTGGACCAAATTTAGTAAAATTAATTTTTTTTATCTTAAACCACTATTATGATCTAATTTTGATCATGAAGCATTGAAATTTAGATCTTGTTGTCACGTGAACATCAGTTCAGTTTAAGCCCCCCTGAGGCTTCAAAAAATTGCCTCAATCCGTCCAAAATTTTCATATCCATTAAGAACGCCGAAATACTAGCGCTTGCAATTTTTATACATACAACGACTTTTCAGAATAGGGCCCGGTATGAGGAACGGCCAAAAAACTTGACCGATCTGAAGCATTTTCAATAGCGTTCGTCCTTGGGTCAAAACACGTAGGTGTACCAAGTTGCGAACTGTAGCTTGAACACAAAATTACATGGACAAATATCAGATGGACAGACAGGCTGGGTATAATAGAAGCTGGGTCTATCTTAACTTAATATATCCAGGCCGGCATAATTAATACGGAGATAAATTAGACCATATTGGTGATAATTGAATGAATGGCTTCTTCTGCACAAATTCCCTTTTGATAGGAGGAAACATATCACAATTTTTAATGTTAAATATTATAGTAATAAATAAAATGAAAACAATGCATTCATTAATAATATATTTTATAAAATTTTTTCAAATAGATAATGCATGGGGGCAGCATGTGAGGAGTTGCTCTTCACTAATCTTTAGTTGCAAGCTTATAGTAAAACTCATCTATACTGACAAAGTTTTATATTTAAGTATATGATTACGGATGAGAAATTTATTAAAAATCACAAGTAGAGGCACTCTAGTGTTCCACGGACCCACTATTAAATACACTACACCGCTTTGCTTAATACAACGACTTTTCAAAGTAAGGTGTATGAGAAGTGGCCGAAAAAGCAGTTCGATCGGGACCATTTCGAATAGCGTTCGCCCTTGGCGGGCTGTGGGATGAAGACAAAAAGACAAGACGGTCAGTAGCATATGAAATGAAAAAAGGCCTTTATTTTTCTGAGTTTGGAAAACAAGTTTAAAACCCATGTGCTTAAAATGCAAGTAAGATATGAAAATCAGGAACGATGGAAAAGAGAAGCAATAGTTATTTATTTAACTAACAAATAAATTCACTTGTAATGTAGATCCGAGTTGCTTCACTTCCCCCACCCTACCTTCTCCTAACGATAGCGGAGACGTTGTAGATGGCACTGAAACAGCTGTTACTGTTACTGGCGCAGTAAATTCCGACATTGTTTGTCGCGTTTAAACAATTAGTTTTTTTTTTGTTTGTTTTGAGCGTCAAATCTCCACTTTCCGCGCGATCAACAAGCAACAATCACTCACTCACTAAATGTTTATTTATTATTACAAATTTCGAAGAGCAAAGTTTTCATACATTTGTTGCCTTTAATGCTTGCTTCCCTACTGCTTTCGATGAATTGTTTAATAGGCAATTAATATTTACATTAAATTATTTACAATGCATTGCTTTTTCTTTTTAAAATTACGCGAAATAGCTGAGCACAGTTATCGACGCTAATTTTTGCAAACTAAGCCAAGCCATTTGTAATTTATTTATTAAGATTTATTTTTCAATAATTTTATCTGGTAGCAAGCAATTCATTGTACTATTTATGCGCATTTCTACTCTTTTGTTTTTTGACTTTGAGAGTAAAATCACGTTCACTCTCTCGCTCATTTCTCTTCCGTTTATTGCGTAAAAGCATTCTCTGATTGAAATTCCTGCAAAAGCTAACACATTGTTAGTTGTGCGGAAAAAAAAAACTGTTTACCCTATTTACAAGTTTTTATTATTTTGAAAAGAAGTGTGTTTTAAGACTACCATCCGTCCATTCGTCTTATTAGTGATTGTGGTTTTAGTTTTTTTATTTTTAAATTTCTCAAAATTTTGAATTTACTGCCAATACCTGACATGTGCCGGTTTTTCAGAGTTTTAATGGATTTCCAATATCGGTCAACAACCGATGAAATATAACTATAATGGCGAAGATTTGTTAACTCAATGAAATCTTCCATCTTTTAAAAATTATATTGAAATTTGTAGAAATTTCGCAGTCGCAAGGTGTTTTTAAAATCGAACATTGAAAGGGTTGGGAAGTTAAAGCTTTCAGTTTAGAGGCAGCATTGTATACAAACTATTTCTTGGTAAATTAACCAAAAAAAATACATTAAACAAATTAGTGAGCCACCGCGTTATATGGGAAATGCTTAAAAAATTGCCCCGATCCGTACGTGCTGCAATAGCCTTCGTTCTTGGACCAACCCTGGTCACTGCATCGAATTTTATCACAATATCTGAAAAATTGCAGCCTGTAGATTGAACACAAAACGGCAAGACGGAGAGACATGCTTAGATCGATTCCAAAAGTGATTCTGAATTGATAGGTACAGCAAAAGGCGCGTCTGTCTCAATTCCTTCTGGATGTTGAATCATACATAATACACATTTATTTATAATTTCGAAACTACATAACCTTATGACATACACTAGTTTAAGAAAAAAGCTCAATGAGTTTTTTCACAAAAATTGAAAAACATTTTTCTTATATTTAAAAAAAACTCTATTAACTATATATGATCGATAGGCTTCTGCTATATTTCCGACAAAAGAATTGTAAATGTAGAACCAAATGATTTTCACTCTCTCTTTCTCTCTCTCTCCCTCTCTTTTATATTCACCTAAACAACATCATGCGAATTGTTCAGTAAGCGATGAAAACAGTTGGCGGATGAAACAATATTCAAGTTAGATGGTATGTCGATCAAAAGTTCTAAGTCAACCTCCCTTAGTTGTTGTCGAGTCATAAAATATGTGTGAGGTCTGGCATTTTCGTGATGGAAGGCGGAGAATTTACTACGAAAGGCGGACTTGATTTTCTATTCCGCCTTATGGTTCAAGGCAGTGTTTTTTAGTAAATGTTTAGCTTCGCAGCTATGCCGTAAAGCGAAACAACTGATGTACACCTGAGGGCAACTTGGGAACAAGGAACGGAGTGAGCCAATCTGTACGTCTCTCATATATATTACGAACTTTTCCACAAGCTTGCGAATCCTTATCCTCATGGTAAGATATAGCGAATCTTTTCATAATTTAGTCTCATTTTCAAACCGCATTAGCTTCCGACTTAATACATATCAAAATCTTTTTCTTTCAGTGTCCATGGACACTTACCAAAAAAAAAAAAAAAAAAAAAGAGAGATCCATATGAAATCTCCACATGTTACTCGGAGTATGGTCGGGAGTACGCTTCTACAAAATCAGACAAACTTTATTTTATTTTAATTGATCCTTCATCGCCAATTACGACATTCTCGTCGTTCCCCCTTTTCCTTTTTTCCATTAAAGATTTCGATAAATAAGTCATTTGACATCCGATTGGAGTCATCAAGCCCATTCCGCGCAAGAAAATCCAATAATTATAACTTACTCTTGCGAACCTTTGCGAATATTTCTTCATTGGGCTTTCTTTTACTTATATAAAAGTAAACTGTAAACTTATATATCAAAAGGTCAGATAGATGTATGACTGATAACACGAGCAATTGACGATACGGTGTGTTATGTAAGTGTTGTACGTGTACCTTCAATAACTATTATATTATATACATTACACTGTGACTGTGCACTGTAGCAAAACGAACCTTTGTTTATGTATTGGTAGCATTTCATAATGGAATGCTCAATAAATCGTTCATGATCAGGTATTAGGAGATTGCAAAAAATTTAGTTAGCGATTCCTACAGGTAAAAATGATTAACAAATGGGAACTACCAGGACACGTGACAGATGAATTCGATGGTTTTGACCTTCTTCGACATATAATGAGTTTCCCCGAACCCCCTACATGGCATTTTCGACATTCAGTTTTGTTTTTGTTCGTTTTGAAACAATCTGCTGCCGTAGCCCATCAAACACGTTCAGAAACTTAGGATGACACTCCTCCATTATATCCCAATTGGCAATTTTGGTTTCAGCGATTTGGAAGTGGTGATTTTGATGTCAATGCCAAAAAACGGCCTGGAGGAAACTCGAAAACAATGAATTAAAGCACTTATTGGACGAAAACTCACCTCAAAATCTCAAAGAACAGGGTATCAGTTGACGAATCAATTGGGAAAGGTCCAAAAGGAGGGAAAATGCCTACCTCGCAAATTGACCGAAAAATCTCATTTTGAGCACTTGTTGCCAGAATTGCCCAAGGATACACTCTTGCAGCTCAAATGGGAAGCTCTGCCACACTCAGCGTAGTCAGCAGACATGGCGCTTTCTGACTACCACTTGTTCAGATCGATGCAGCATAGCTTGGCTTACATGCGGGTAAGCAAAGTTGAAAAAGTGCGAAAATCGGTCGGTGAGAGGATCGCTGCCAAACCAAATCGTGTCTTTTGAAACGATATCGCCATTTCGCCAAAAATATGGAAAATTGTTGTAGAAAATGATTGAAAAATTTGGGTTAACGTATCTGACGGCACCGATTTTTCTCAATAAATGCCTATTTCACGTGAAAAAGGGGCCAACATTTTCGCAACCCCGAAAAGAATTCAACGGACAACAATACAAAAGCGAATGCCGATCTTTCGAAACTCTCCTTTTTCGAATACCTGCAGTTATGAGCTTCTATCTTTCGACATTTGTTGGAATGCTTATAGAGGACAAAATTAAAAATTGAAAGACGAAAGACTTACTTACATATTCTTAGTTAGTGGTTACAGACCAATGCGATTTTCGCTCATAGTATAAAAAATGATAACTTCAGCTGAATATGGTGGAAGACCACCTAAAACTTAAATGAAGGGTGCGTTGGGGTTATTCCGCAAATACGCAAGCAGTAGACAGCAAACTTTCCGCTTCTCTGTTAAAGGTGACAATGGGATCTTAAAAAGAGCTCACCTAATTTACAAACCATGGCTTAAATCCCTTTGATACTCATTAATATATGCAAGCAAGTAAATCGATAACAAATTTTGAAAAATCAAAAATCCATTAGGAGCGAATCAAAGATTTCAAAGCTTTCACTACGATTTTACAACTACTACTACGCTTTATTGCGTGTAATTTTCGACTATGTAAGCAGGTAAACAAAGACCCGTCATAAACTGTAGCTTACTACCCCAAGTCGTGAGATATGTTCAGATTTGTGGCCAGATGCACACATGTGATGTTTCTGATGTTTATTTTTTAACATATGTTAAAAATATGTGTTAAAAATGTTTATTTTTTAACATATGTTAAAAAATAAAACAACGCTATTCGTATATATCCGTTCTTCGAAGGTGATTATAAAGCCTGATATTTTGAGAGTTCGTTGAATCCTTGAAAGATAATTCCAAAAGATTCGCTCGGCGTGGACTTATACGAGAGATTGTCCTTTAGCATTAGAAAGTAACTGCAAATTGGAGACAAAATCAACGTCTGTAGCATTTATCAAATCAGCGCAGATCTGGAGTTTTGAAAGTGCGCTCTATTAATAAGTGTTATTATTATTTAGTATAAGTAAGAACCAGGTTCCGAACATAAAACGTAGGTAGTGTTACTTTTGTAATTTCGACTTCCAAATTTTGCAAAGAAACGATGAGTTGGTATAAACAGCAATCAAGAATACGGAATTTAGGTAAATTACAAATGCGTTTCTTGTGTTTTTAAATCTTACACGAATTCTATAAGAAAAGAAGTAAGAAATTTGTATTCGGCGGGGGCCGAATCTTGCATAACCACCACCATGCTTTTTGTTTCTTACTCTCCAAGTTCTTTTATTTGTTACCCATATCGCTGCTGGAGGGATTAAAAAAAATTAATTCATCAGGTCCCAGTGTCCACCACACTCATTTTAGAATTAACCCATTTTTAGGCAGGATAATATATCTTCATTTGAAGAGTGTACGAAATAGTTTTCAACGTTTTGTCTTGTTTGCCTTATGATAAATACGCACTGAACATCAAAAAAGTGAAAAAAATAAAATTTAATCGCTTGTAATTTTGTGTGGGCGATTTGTGCCATTTTTGCACGTACAGAGCAATGTGTTTCGGAAAATAAATGTGGAAAACTTCAGCCTTCTAATTTTTATACCTTCTGAGTAAAGAGCAGAAACCCATAAATTTCGTTAAGAAAAACGGGGTTGCGTTCAGTTTATGGTCCGTTGCGGGCTTCTGCTCTCGTCAATTTGGCCCATTTTCAATACCATCCCGTGAGTACCAACAGCAAACACCACGCAAGCACACAGATCAAGAATATGTATATTTTGTAGACTCTCTGAAGCTACCTTCCGGATACATTACGAATAAAAACAAAATGAGTATACCTCCTTCCTTCAATGGTAGGTATAAAAAAAATAATTCTGTGCTAAAATAAAAGAAATGTTTTGTTTATAAAATAATCTGTGAATACATTTATATATATAATTTTTTTTTTATTTTTTTTTTTTACGTCTTCTTATCTCAAAAAGGAAAAATTAATAACTGCATTCTTATGTGGAATGAATATACATAAACACTAAAAAAGCTATAACAATTATAGTAATTTGAATAGCTAAAAGATACAAGAAACCTTTTTTTAACCAAGGATAAGAAAAACACAACCAAAACTAATGTCGTTAATGTCATTAATTAAATAAAATGCGAAAAAATAGCAAAACTAATTTAAACTTGAACATATTGCATGGAGTTGAAGAGCCGTGAAGCATATGTGTACATAGGTATTTTTATATGTTACGTAAATATAATAAAAATAATCATTTCTCGCTTCTTTATTATAACCTTTTGGGATATCAAACAGAAAGCATTTGTTCATTTTCTTTTTCAACTGTTTCTGGATTTTTATTTTATAAATTCCTTTAGTATATATCATCCAGCCAGTTAGTATTTATAGCGATAAATGGCCACACCAGCAACGCCAATAAGTATTGAACCCATTAAATAGCCTAGCAGTTTCAGCTGAAAGACAGGTAAACGATTCATAAAATTTTATTCACAAGGGGTAAGTTTTTCTATTTCTTTTAATAAAGTTCTAACAGTCACATAGCATATTATAAACCCAAACACGCAATCGGGAGTTCTTGTAGTACCAATTCTTAAAGCCGGGGAGTAAATTTCAAAAAACGGATCTTAATAACAATGTAACCTAGAAGAAACGCATCCGCGATGCTGAAAATTGTACTGTGCGCACAAAAGAAAATTGATGGATCAATCCTAGCATTTCTTCCTAATACCTTAAAGGCATGCCCCTTGTTCAATATGATACCCATTACTCGGTTGAAAAATATGCAAACAACATTCATGTTTCAGGTGAAAATGGGAAAATTCGCCCTAAAGCGAATATAATTTTCTTACTCCACAAACATTTGATTTAGTTCGCTATACCTTAGAGCTTTCCACAATTTGCTGCTTTTGAGCTTGTTTGCTTTTCTGTTCTAATTTTTTAGCTTGACCCAACATCTTCTGATACATTTCTTTTTCATTGTGGTCTTCACGCCGAGCTTTAATAATAAGTTTAGCCAAATCCTAAGAACATTTTGGATGATTTCAAACAGAGTTTGGATTTTTATGTTAAAGCGTCAAAACCTGTTGTATGGCCCGATTATCCGTTTCTAAAGTGGCAGCTTTTTGTAATAAGCTTATAGCTCCTTTAGTGTCACCTTTGCCATCCAAAATCTAAATTGTTTTTAATTAATAAAAACAGTAATTGTTAGTTAACTGATCATTTATTTTTTTACTTACTCGGCCTTTGCGATAAAGTGCTTTTGAATTACCAGGTTGACATCGCAAAACGTGTTCTACAGACTGCAAGGCCGCATCAAATGCTGAAATTTTTATTTGCGCCATCGCTAAATTATTATACACAATTAAACGATCGTCTAGCAAGGATTGTAATTCCATATTGGTCAACTATTTAATATAAAACATTTTAATAAAGAGACTTAAAATATAATAGCCGGGAATAACCGACCATACTAAGCGCCAAATCTATTCGAAATATTATGATGAAAAATGTTGTGCTCGACTCAACTAAATTTTTATTGCTATTTAGCGCAATACAAATTTCGTTAGCATATAAAATTCCCATGTTAGACGAAAAACAACTCAACGAGTCAATGTGTTTGTACGACTTCTAAATGACGAGTCTGAATGAAATCGGATGAAGTTTGAAAAAGTTCAAATGACATGTTAATTTCAAGTCTTTCAAATTGCTTTAACGAACGCATCAATGAATAGGCATCGGGGCAAACGGAGTAACTTAGAATAACTCAATTTTGATCTTTTTCAATGCTAACCTGATATGCCACTAAGCTCTGTTAATTTACCTCAATGTCCTCTTTGTCGAACTTAGCGTCAGGGTCACCATCGCGATCATCTAGATATTCCAAGGCCCGTCTGTACAACTGTATAGCTCTGCTGTATTCGCTGCGGTTATACCAGAAGTTTGCACGTTCCTTTTTGCGAGTGCTTATAAAAATAAAAAGTTAATGTCGATTAATTCATCGAGATTCATGATGATTACCCATATTTTTTCCGCACATCGTATGATTTTAAATCGGCGAAGTCTTCAAAAACTGCATCAATTAAATGCACCTCATATATTAACTAAATGGAGAAAGCTGTCATTGATTGTTTTCATTCAATTATATACACTCACATTAGCTTCTGGTGGAATGCTTAGTTCGGGATTGTCATCGTTTTTCAAGCCCAAAGAACCATAAGCGAAACGAGAATCTACCTTTACCTCAGCAACTTCACCTACAATCATCAACGGGATAATCATATCCAAACCTTGGACGACCTAAGGAAAAAGAAAATTAATAAAAGAAAAAAAATTTTTCTTCACTCACTTCAAAATCGCCCACATGTATTTGCAATAGCTCCTCCTTTTCTACAACTGTACCGTCCACCAATGCTCCAGTGAAATTTACAGTTACCAATTCACCTCGCATCGGTCGCCTTTTCAATTTAGATTTCTTAAGAACACGTTTTACCAACTGACCGTTGCCAAGTATATCGCATGGCTCTTCATCTCCCACTGAGGCTGGAGCGCCCGAATCACTGTCCGAATCTGCAATATCACTCAACTTCACTGTCCCCTCATTGTCCTTTATTGACATTTTTGTTTCTTCCGACATGGCTTCTTTCTCCTTCTTAATCATATTTTCCGAAGCAACTTTAATGTCGGTTTCGTTTGAAAGATCTTCAAAAGAGCTATTGCTTGATTTCTCGGGATCCATAGCTGAGTTTTTTTGTAGATTTTATCCTAATCAAAACAAACGATAACATAAAGTCAAAAGCAATGAAGTAAAAAAATGTAATCGTACAGCATGACAATCTTTATATATGCAATAATATATGTGTCACTATTTTGATTATCAATGTGTTAAAGTAATTTATTGAAGAGCTACTACTTACTAACAAATGCAAAATTTGTTAACCAAGTCGAATTTTTTATATTTTGTTTGTACACAGTTGCTGAATTTGTGCTTCTTATATTAAAATAATAATAACCGATTAATTAAGAGAACATTAACGCACTTTCTACTTTTTTTATAAAATAAAAAATCTCACCTGATTAACAAATGTTAGCAACGTAGCTAACTAACTAACAGCTGATCAGTGTTGCCATATTTATATATAAATTTTTAAAAAATTAATGGCGCAATTCTAATAAAATTTGTTTAAAGAAATACAAGTCAAGAAAAAATGTTGAATTAAAGTGAAAAAAAACACTGAAAATAAAAATGTTTAATTCAAATCATATTTATATAGAAATATGTTAAGCAATCATGATAAAAAATCGTATAATTTTCTCGAATAATACAAAATACAACCCTATATAGTAGGCGAACCCAAGAAAAGTGAAACAAAAAACAAAAACTGGCAGAATTCATGCACTATTTCATATGTGCCTATATTTATACATTATTGCTATACCAAAAACTACTAGAACTATTTAGCGTAATGGCGATTCCTTTTTGACAGTTGACTATTACTTTTGGCGCACGTGTTTTCCTTACGTACCCGTCCTTATTAAAAAATTGAATAAAAATGTAATTTACTTAAACGAACTGCGACCAATGGTATAAAAATTATTTTAATTGCTCGAAATATTTCAGATGAATGCTGAAAAATTGAAAAAGCTTCAAGCACAAGTACGTATTGGTGGTAAGGGTACACCACGACGTAAGAAGAAGATTGTACACTCCACCCCCGCTACAGATGATAAAAAATTGCAGTCATCGTTAAAAAAATTATCGGTGAATACTATACCTGGGATTGAAGAGGTGAACATTATCAAGAATGATGGTACTGTTATACATTTCAATAATCCGAAGGCTCAGGCTTCCTTGCCTACTAACACATTTGCTATAACGGGTCACGGTGAAAATAAATCTATTTCGGAAATGTTGCCTGGCATTCTCACGCAGTTAGGTCCGCAGGATATAACACAATTGAAAAAGATTGCTAGTGAATTGGCTAACAAGAGCGCCTCTGCTGGTGCTAGCGTGGGCGCAGGTGCAACTTCAGCGGGTGATGACGATGTACCCGATTTGGTGGACAATTTTGAAGAAGTGGCCATTGGTGCAGCCGCCACCAAACCTGCCACCACCATTGAGTACTGCTGTTAAAAAAAAATTTATAGATTTTGCATAGCTTAGTGCGCTCTTCTGGAAGGAATTATTTCGAAGGTGTAATAATAAGGGCTTATCTCACAATTAGCAATTATAACAATGTCAAAGCAGTGACAACCACACATTACTATAGCGAAACACAAAACAACAACCACAACACACATAAACAATTATTTAATAATAGAAACACTCAGATAGACAAACATTTAGAATTACGTTTGAAGAGGAAACGGAGGGAAATTAAGGTTATCTTTCGCAAAACAATTTGCTTTTATTCTAGAGTAGATGCTACGTATGCAACTAAATTATTTGTTTAAACTAATATGTTATGGTTCAGTGAAGGGAGGAAACAATATAAGGAACTTAACGAAACTGTACGTGAAACAAAACTATTAAAAATGAAAGTGACGACCATTTTCCAAATATGAACACAAGCATCAAATTTGTATTCACTTTTTTAAGCAATTAATTTCAAACACGGGATACTAAATTCACTCAAGAAACTATAACAAGGAGGAATTAGAACTTCCGTTATGCATTTTTTACTAATATATTCCGTAATCTTTTGAAAGACTAGTGCACTCCAACAAAACATTACCATTCCGACAAGGGAAACATTAAACATGTTTTTGTATAGTTTAAGAAAGTGTTCGTGTTGCCCACACTTGCATGTTAAACGTATGGCTATTGCAATCCAGTATATACTGCTCGTTCACACACAACGCATCTAAAGAAAGATTTCTTGAACTTTTTTTTTGCTAAGTCCTCTTTCATATACATATACAAACTCCCAAAATTCCCTCCAAACTTACACATAATTCTTGGTCGTGAGTTTATTTGAGCATTTGTCTAACATTTCATAGTCTTCGTTCTTCACGCTTCGATTCCGTTCACAATCCTTCTTCTCGCCCATTGTAATTAATTCATTTTTAATGTATCAGAATATTTTTTAGCATTGGAAAAAATGTTTTGATGAGCATTTGTGTAATCATTCTTTTTTTTTTTATATAATTTAGAAAACATACTTATATTAATAAAAAATATAAACTTGAAAAGTTTGTTTCAATCCTTCCGGCCAACTCATTAAAAGCTAAAAAAACCAACGAATGGATGGGGGGGGCTGTCTGCTCTTTTTCCTATCAAGTATTAAAGTTTGGGAAATCAATAGGAAAAACCTATAAGGAAATACCTCGGGCTTGCACTCCATTTTGTTGGAACATAATTGAAACACTTCTGTATACTCGAAGGCTGTTATGGGCCGCAATGTATTTTATTGCAATATGAACTTAAGAACAATTGTCAATGCATGCGTACAAAGCACAGAATCTGGAGTTGTTGATCTTAAAAACAGAAACGTTCTACTTTATATTGTTGGAACATAATTAACGGATCAGAGATATTCGTAAAAAGCAGTAGATTTGCGCAAACTTAATAGAAAACAATTAATATAAATAAATAAGAAGAGTACATATATTCGGCTATGGCTTTACCTTTTTTTTATATTACCACCGTTCCCTACAAAACAGGTCGAATAAAGCGTGGTTTCCATACTATAATATTGAAAGCGTGTGAGAAATTGCTTTAAATTTCATGCAGGTACGTTCGGGTCGTCCGCAGAATATACAAATGTTTATTTTTGTTCTAATCTCTACAACATTTCTATTGAAGCCCAATAATGACGGAAGCTTCAGATAGATCAAGTTAAAAACTTGAATTCCCAAAAACAAGGGCAAAAAAAAAAAAATGGAATCACCAATTTTTGAATAAATTCTTATGCTCTTTTAAAATGAGTGATTACTTAATTAGAGTAGCATCAAGCCAGGAGTTTCATTGTATTAGCTTCTCAAGTTCAACTCGCGCTATGAATTCATGACGTATCTTATTTATTTGTAACTATAAGCCAAGACTATTCTTGAGATTGCAACGGGCAGCAACTACGAAACCTTTTATGAAATGCAGAGGTAGTTTCGATAGATTTAAATTCAGGTAAACTTAGAATTCAAGACTGGGAGAATATAGTATCTTTGATTGCCAAATGACGTTAGCCGGGAAGCCACCTAGATAGTTTGCACTAATCCTATGTCAAACGCGTTCATTATTTAACTCTCGTGGAATTGTGCTGTGTGGTACAACCCAGATATTTAACTGTTCTCATATAACTAAGGTAAGCTTTAATTTTTCTTAGAGCAAAGCAGATAGCGATCTAAAAACTTTGCTTAGAGTATTATTGAAACTTTTTCCTTTTCTCTCCTCAGATTGATTTCAAAAACCTGCGAGCATCAACTGTTTTGCTTCCCTCCCGTAATTCAGGCACTTATACTTTGTTGCGCCGAGTCCCTTGCCAAAGAATATCAGCAATATTTATTTCCTTACGAGACTGTTGAGAAAAACACAATGTGCTATAGGCAGGTTGCTGACTTCCGTGGCTTTCATTTGCCTATGTCATTTATTGTGTTCCTGCTTGTTGAGCATGTTGTTGCATCTGGCTTTGCTACCGTTGTGTTTGCTCCATGAAATTAAAGAAATCATTTTGATTGTCTGAAAAAAAATTGTAGAAAAACATCCAATAAAAGCGACGAAAGTCATTGTACTTACATTACGAAATACCCTTTCTTTTCCGTGCTAGTAGTTAAATATGCTACAAAATTAAGTCGTATACATCTAACTGAATTATTGATGCCTGTAAATAGTCTTATATATCTTAAGCAAACCAAAAAAATAGGATTGCTATTTGCTTGCTCGTTACGCACTCAAACGTATTTCAAATTAAAACTCGAAACTTTGAAAGCATTTGGAAAATTTAAACTTCAAATCGGATTGGATGAATTGTGCCGTCAGCAAGAAGCTTTGAAGGTGCGTTATGGCGGCACTCTCCATGAATCTCGGGCTACATTTTTTGGTTCTCCTATACCAGAAGAACCTACGATGGCTTCTTCGTCAACAACAATCAGAAATCACAGCGATCTTCAAACAATTAAAGAAAATCCTTGCCCAAACGTCTGCAAGACGAATATACAACAACATTTAATTTCAAAGCTCACGCTTTCTTTTATCGGAGAGATCACGTGAAAAGCTAGAAAGTGTAATTTACTCATAGCACCATTTCAGAAGAACGAAGTTGATGGCTTGAATCGAGATGCACTTCATAACAAAAAGCCTATAACTGGGAGGGAGAGGCCAAAGAAGGACTCTGTGCGGCTTCAGCTTTACTGGTGTACCTCATCTGAGGATACAAGAGCAGTATCCCATACGCCAACGCAACACAAAACAGTCAACGAGTTATGCATGGACAAAATATATTAGGTATTCAAACCAAAATAATATAACTGCGTAGTTTTAGTCAATTCCAATTTTAGAGGTATATGATGATCTCGTCAATGTATTTAGATATTAATTTACAATTTTGTATATAACGGTTAAAGATAATGAATGTAAATTATATTTCGGAAGATTTTGATTATTTGATACATTTACGCCAAAGGATTTAAAGTAGTTGATCTTAATCGTCGAATATAGTTGCAGCTAACACGGACAAC
Source organism: Glossina pallidipes (assembly GCA_000688715.1). NCBI lineage: Eukaryota > Metazoa > Arthropoda > Insecta > Diptera > Glossinidae > Glossina > Glossina pallidipes. The sequence continues at coordinate 782,684 of KK499884.1, forward strand.
GCGAAACTATAGGCAGAACTGCAAAACACAATTTCTAGAGATACTGATTATGGATGGTGGGAGTATGTTTGTATATTTATATTCGTCCCGAACATGCTCCCTTTATTCGTGATGTGACAATCGACTACGTTAAAACTGGGCTTAGGACTGCAACGGTACATAAAGGGGCTTGTACAATACGTTCCGTTTTTCATGTGTTTTGTCGGCGCTCATTTGCTGCCGGTCAATCGTAAGTGGGCTTTCGTGGTATTTTATTCTGAAATAATTCATTAATGATTTTTTGTACCTATAAAATAGATAGCAGAGAGGAATGCTGATTAATCACAGATTACTCGGAAGATTGCTTTTCCAATGGGTGACTTCAACTACGAAATGGTTAAAAAATCGCTAAAAGATGCAATTCGTCAAGGAGATTTAGCCTCTATTCACGAAATTGACCAGTTGCCACTACTCTTTATAGAGGATGAATACCGACATATTTTCGCGTAAACAGGCGGCATATTTTGTCGCAATATACCATTTTATATGCTTTCCACAATGCTTCTCCTTGTTTCTTACGTGCTTACTTCAGGTAAGTACACAAAAATTTGTGTTTATTACTTTTTTCGGAAAATTTCGGAAATTTCGTTTTCAACATTAAAATAATTAACAGTAAGACCATGCGGGTTATCGAATAATAATTATCGTAATTCGATTAATAATAATAATGAAACTTATTTATTTACTTTTACAATGACGTTAGCAGCATTGCCATTTATAGTGTAAAAGATTTTTTTGTTGACAACAATGTCAAGTCTTATATACCGATTGCCACACGTCAAAGATGAATAGTTTTTGTTGCAATAAGATTTTTGCTGATATATAAAAGACAAATTACCATAAAAATATTTACTATTTGTGAAAAAAGCAAGAAACTGTATTAAGAGCAAATGCTGGCAAAGGATTTTCTACCTCGTTCTTTTAAGTAAAATATATGTAAGTTTTCGCTAAAAAAGTTTGTGCATTGAATATATCCAGATATTCTCGAATTTTGAGAAATAAATATCCTTTCACTTTTATTTCATCCATAAAAGATAATTTTGGTGAAAATATAATATACTATGTACGTAGCTAAAGCATAGCATGTAGTGTTTGCTGTTGCAAAACATTTCGTAACCCCTTTCACTTTCTTCCGTAAATATTTGTTTATTTATGATATAGTGTTATGTTGCTTTTTCTACACACACATACACATGTACATAATGTGTTGAATGGCAGCCAGATTTCTTGTATTATTGCATTTATGTACTTGTCCATTGTTCTTTTTTCTCTTTTTGTTTTGTTTATTTACAGTAGTGCATTGTTTTGGTTGATTTGATTGGAAATAGGAAGGAAAATCCTATTTCTCATAAGATTTTAGGCGAGCTCCGAATTAGATAGAAATTATATGTAACATTTTATTGTTGGTATAAATGAAGTATCAGGCCAATAATATTTTAAGAGATTGAGTTTGTGATTCATTTAAGTTTTTACTTTCATATAATTTACTATCGATTGCATCATAATTACTTAGATAAGGGAACTACTATATATAAGAATTTTATCTTCTCATACAACATTATTGTCACATAAAAGTAAATAATAGTTCCTTTGTTATTATTCAGGAGGATTATTATCTTATTCCTAGCTAAAAAAATTGGGAAATGTTTGACAGCAGTGCATTAGTGGATCAAAAGTTCTTTAGACGAAAATAAAGTAACCGAAATATAATTTAAATTTTGTGGTTGTGTTAAATATAAAAAGGAATACAATGAAGGCGGCTATTGCGAATAGCGGTAAGGCGGGAGGTGGTAACAATTTTTCTATTGGATCACCATTGAATACCGAACATTTCTCTAATATGCAAATACAACGAACGGATTATTCAAGCATTCGAGGGAAAAATGTCTTGGTTAGTCCTACAGAGGAGCAATATGATTTACTGAAAAAACGTTTGGAAGAACGTACCCAGGATAGTCGTGGTGAAACTATCTATGAAATTGGTGTAGGGGAAGGTTTGTAATGTGAAAAGTAACGAAACGAATTGTGAAATTTGAAAAACGACACCCACTATTATATTTTAGATGGGGGTGAACATGGTTTAGACGAGGACGAGTACCAAGCTTCAGTCGCTACAATGCAATCATTAGCTACGACCTTAAATGCCGATATGGTTCTATTGAAGCAACGTAAAGTGGAAAAGGGCTTAACAGCTCAATATTTGATCAGAAAACGTGTGGATATGTCTGATTTCATGGAAATTCGGTAAAAAAAACCTTGCAGATATAAAAAAAAAAAAGATCACAGCGAACGTTTTTTTAGAGTGGCTGTGGTGGGGAATGTGGACGCCGGAAAATCCACTTTGCTGGGAGTTTTGACCCATGGAGAATTGGATAACGGCCGAGGACATGCTAGACAGCGTCTGTTTCGCCATAAACATGAAATGGAAAGTGGTCGTACTAGTTCCGTGGGCAACGATATCCTAGGTACGCTCGTTTTAAATGGGCTTTTCAATTTTTTCTGCGAATTAATATTGCGCTTGCGACATTTATATATAAAACTGTATCGAGATCATTTGCATCAAATAATAAGAGAGGTTTTTTATTTTTAAGGCTTTGATAGCATTGGCAATGTGGTTAATAAGCCAGATCATGGAACTTTGGATTGGGTGAAAATCTGCGAAAAATCTGCTAAAGTTATTACTTTTATCGATTTGGCTGGCCATGAGCGATACTTAAAGACTACTGTATTTGGTATGACTGGTCACGCCCCCGATTTTGGCATGTTAATGGTATGATTCCTCTGATTTCGTGCGAAAATATTTATAATTTATATATATTTGAATCTCAGATAGGTGCGAACGCAGGTGTAGTTGGAACCACCAAAGAGCATTTAGGCTTGGCTTTGGCATTGTCGGTACCGGTCTTTGTGGTGGTTACTAAAATTGATATGTGTCCTCCTAATGTTTTGCAAGATAATCTGAAACTGCTTTTCAAGATTCTAAAATCCCAAGGTTGCCGAAAAGTACCCGTCATGGTTAAGACGCCGGATGAGGTTGTATTAAGTGCCACCAACTTCGTTTCAGAACGTTTATGTCCCATATTTCAAGTATCCAACGTTACTGGCGAAAATTTGGATTTATTAAAAATGTTTTTAAATTTATTGACTACGCGCATGTCGGGTCAAGATGATTTACCAGCAGAATTTCAAATAGATGATACTTATTCCGTACCCGGGGTTGGTACTGTAGTTTCAGGCACTTGCTTGCAGGGATTGATTAAATTGAATGACGTTTTAATGCTGGGTCCAGATCCGTTAGGTAATTTTATGCCAATCGCAGTCAAGAGTATCCATCGTAAGCGTATGAATGTGAAAGAGGTGCGAGGTGGTCAAACTGCTAGCTTTGCGTTGAAGAAAATTAAACGATCTCAAATACGAAAAGGCATGGTTATGGTCAGTCCCGAAATAAAGCCTCAAGCCTGTTGGGAATTTGAAGGAGAAATTCTAGTTTTGCACCATCCCACCACAATTTCATCTCGTTACCAGGCAATGGTGCACTGCGGTAGTATCCGCCAAACCGCGTCTATTGTAACTATGTCCAAAGAATGCCTTCGCACCGGCGATAAAGCGCATGTTAAGTTTCGCTTTATTAAACATCCCGAATACATACGACCTGGTCAACGTATGGTTTTTCGTGAAGGACGAACAAAAGCGGTAGGAAATGTCTTGAAGCCCATCACCAATTCAGTGGCAGCTCAGCATCGTCCTAAGCCCAATAAGATGCAGGCGCGGGTTCAAGGCCAGGGCTCACACGCCAAACAAAATCAAAATCAAAATCCTAATGTGCAGGCCGCTACTAATAACATGAGCAATAAAAGTCATAACATGGATCATGATTTCAGCAATAAGGCATCTAAAGCTGAAGGGGTACTAGAATTAAGTGCAGATAAACGTGATATGGCTCGAAACAGTGGGAAGAGGGGCCATAAGAGATTTGCCGCCAATACAACGGCTCCAAATATGGAATCGAATGGCCCAACAATTTCACAAACGAACGCCAATTCTACACATATCACTGCCAAAGTGCAGTAAACCAATGATTACAATCATATCGAGTGTTGGCAAGAAGAATTTTTTCAATATTTTAAAAGGTAGGAGAAAAAGTGCCGAGTTATTTGGTGCAACAAAAACGTGTACAAACCACAAGTTTTTTAAAGGACTCTTGAATATATAGAACAGATTAAAATACTATTTTGCTACGTATGAAATAATGAAATATCACAGAGCAGATGTTAATAATAGAATATGTATAAAGCATATGTATGTAAAAATAATGGTAGAAAACAAAAGGAGCATTAAATTTTTTCTTTAAGAAAATGAATTATTACATTAAATATTTCTTTGTTATAATTTTTATAATTGAAAACCTAAAAAATTATTTTCTTTTGGCTTTAAGAAATAAAACGTTTTTGAAATAAAGAAGATTTATTTTAACAGTTTAGCAAACAAGCATCTGCATAAGTTTACCTATACATACATGGAAAAATACACACAAATATCCATTCAACTCCTTTCTCTTTTCACCACTTCCTATTTATTTCTTCTTTAACGCCTTCAACCTCTTGTTTAACGTTTGTTTCAAAAATTCTGAGTTGTTTGGCTTATCGTGTATAGCCGATCTATTCACTTTTGCAAGTAAGGGTGGACTGTTTCGTAAAGTAAATGTGGAAAATTTCAGCTGTCTAGCTTTTATAATTTGTGAGCAAAAACCCACAAATTTTTGCTACGAAAAACCGAGTTGCCTACAGTTTATGCTCCACTGCGTGCTTCTCTGACCATTTCGGTCCATTTTCAATACCAACCTTCGTGCAAAAACTTCCAATGTTTCTACCAAATTTAAAGTCGATATATTCAATTTTGCGACCAGGAGAGTCCCAACAACAAACACCAGGCAGACGGACAGACATTGCTTCAATTAATTCAGAATTTCACGATGATCAGGAATTTTTTTGGAAAATCAACTAAAACTGTATTGGCTGCCTTTCACGCGACATTAAAAGTAGAATTATAAGCAAACCGACTGTTTGATGGGGCAGGCGGACATTTGGCTTTTCAGATGGACGTAATTTAGATATACATACAATTTACAGACTTTGAATAGCAAATAGATTCCATTCTTCGTCCATCCAGTAGTCAATGAAATTAGATTCGAAAATCATTTAAAGCCCACTTTAACGTTAAAATTGCGCGAACTTCATTTGGCGTAATGCGCCAAGACAGTGACTCATTGTAGTTTTCTGGATCCCCGATCTAAGCTCCGATACTTTTTCTAAATACAAGATTGTAGCAATTTGTGTTAATCATGTCATTTTCTCACGCACAGACCAAGACAACCTAAGTTTAACAGAAAGTTGACCGAAAATAAATTATTTTTAGGGACCTCTTGTTCACTTTTTTCATTATTGCAAATAGACCAGCGACGGCATCGTACGCGTAAATGTATTTACTTCGAAGGAATTCAAAATATATATGTTATAATAAAAATATTTATAATAAAAGTTTGCTATACTATTTATATTATTGGGGAAAATTCCTATGAAGGCTTCACAGTTGCCGGGAACTTTGGTAAACGAAGCAAGCAGATATAGACGTGTCTGATAAAAATAAATAGTAGGAACATTTTTCTCTTTGTACGTTTACAATTTTCTACTTAATGTATTACTGCTTTTTTTCGTCATTTTTCTTTATTATTCAAAGCAACTCTGTGCTCTCATCATTCTTCACAAATGGTACTTTTTTTATAAACGGTGTAAAGGAAAAAAACCATCTAACGGCTTTCTGTGAAACAAAAGAAGTTTGGCAAGTGCAAAAAGAAATTATTCGAAGTCAAAAATTTTTAAATAAAACTCAACAAAATTGAAAAGAATTGCGAAAAATTATTTTACATAAGCCCTCATACAGCTTTTCAATTTTGAAGGAAATTCTACGAGAATTAAATTAATAAGTCATTGAAGAGAAAGTATATTTGCCATATATTAATCATATTAAGTACTGAGTGGCCGAGTAGGCAAGAGTCTCGACTAGCAATTCAATGGTCGTGGGTTCAAACCTCAAGTGCGGTAGAGTTTTTAATAATAAAAAAAAAAAATAATAATAATATTAATAAAAAAAAATAAATAAATAAATAAAAGCCGAAAGCCTTAGATGCTAGTGCTTTAAGACTTTAGTCTTAGAATTTGTTCTCTGGCTAAATTTATATAATAATAATAATAATAAGTACAAAACAAATGTTAGTGCATTAAAATCTTCGTTAATTTTAATTTTATCACGTAAGTGCGCTTATTTATCGTTAACATTTTCATATATTTTATTTTTTGCGAAGGAGACGCATCTGAGATGCACACAGTTTCCCTGGGAATCTCGTTGATGTCTCCTTCCAATTATTGCTAATAATAAATAATATAATTAATAATAATACTCTGTAATAATAATGAATGTGTGAATGTGTGGGGGAGTGATTTATTGATGTTTGTTAAAGTTACCGAAGATGAACTTCACAGCCTGTAAGGTGCATGCAATAACAATATTAGAAGGAAAAAAAGCATTGGCGAATATAACATCAATGAATATGACGGCACACATACTTGTTGTTGTATGCCTCCAATATGAATATAACGCAGACGTAGATCATCTCTGGTAACTTTGACAAACGTGCATTTTGATTGATAAATAAATTAATAAACACATTAAACTGTGGTTTTTCCTTTTCATCGTTTTAAATCTAATGTTTTTGTTTAGCGATATGCTTTATAAATAAATATATATGTATCATTCTATTGTGCAATACATATATAATATAATATTACGCATAGAAAAAAAACACTTGTGATTGGTATTTAATTAAATGAAAGAAAGAATTCAATATATATTTAGAGCTTTTTTTTACTAATTAAACTATTTTACTATTTGGTATGACATCGTTCGAAACAAGTGACATCTTTAGAGATCGACGCATGATATTTGAATAGGTTTGACACGTTATTCAAGGTTTGTAACAGGTCTGAAACAATTCAATTCCATAAAGAAAAAAAAAATAATGCAACTTAGACATAGGCCCTGGGTCCATCCGATTATTGGCTGATTAATCTTTTCTCACTTTTTCCTTTTTGCAATATAATCCAAATTAAGTGAACAGGGATTTTTTGTTGAATTATTTTTGTGTTGCATGGATAATCAGGTCTCTAACAAAGTGTCCTACGTCCAATACGCGCTTAAGAAATCGGAAAATCAGAAAAATAGTTTAGTTTAAAGGAACCTTCGCTAGTTGATACTAGCTGTACAGTGTTCCGTCTAAAGCAGTTCACCGTGTTTCAAATTAACAAAAAAGGATTTCAAAAAATTTAAGAAACATCTAAAACACCAAAAGGCGGGGCTGACAACATTTAGTTTATAAGATTTAATATGTAGTTCTAGTTATTATTAATATGAAATTTACATTGAATTTTTTTTATAATTTTGAATTATTATTAATTTGAAATGTAAAAAATGTAAAATTTTTACGTAAATAAATTGAAATAAAAAAACGGTCGCTGTTTCATTTATATTTAATTTCTCAATTGTTTATTTTTATTTTTTTTTCACACCACTATAATGTTAACAATTTAATGAAAAATTTACATTTCTTTGTATAATTGGCCTATTTTGTACTCCATTTATTTTCAGATTCGTGACTGTTACCATTATAATATTATTTATATATATATATTAAGTATATTAAGAATAATACCATGGTAAAAATTTCGGACAGAGTATTTGGCCAATTACTTAAAGAATATCCGGACTTGTGGGCTAGTAATAGGAGACGTAGTTTATGCAGAGTACTGTGTAGGAAGTTAGCCGACAGACTGACGGTGGAAACTGGTGAGTTAGTGACTGCGCAAGACGTTGTAAAAAAGATTTATGTAGTTAGGCATAATTTAAGAAGGCTGAATAAAAGACGAAGCAATCGGACAAGAATGGTAGACTATATTTGGTACGCGCGAGAATTGGGGTTGGGCTGGGTTGTAAATACAATGGCGGGACAAATACGTGACAACAAAATTGTACGGATTGAGACTGACAGCGGGGAAGAGGTAAATGTGGTGACTGACAACGAGGACGAGGTAGGTTTTGTAGGATTTGACGAAGGCAAAAACCTGGTGACACAATGGGATAGGGTAGCAGGGGAAGAAGAGACGACGGACGTGCAAGATATAATAGAGGTGAAAGAAGAACTGGCTAGAGTGCCATATATAGAAGATAGGGTAGATGTGCAAAGCCCTTCTAATTTAATGGACGAAATGTACACGGGAGGACCATCGACATCGGCGCAGGCGAGGCTAATCGAACGGCTTCAAGCTGAAAATGAAGAGTTAAAACGACGTCTTGCAAAATATGAAAGCCAGAAAGATGAACCAGCAGCTGACCATGAGTTTTCCGTGAAGGACGAACAAATGTGGTAGGAAATATCTTGAAGCCCATCACCAATTCAGTGGCAGCTCAGCATCGCCCTAAGCCCAATAAAATGCAGGCGCGGGTTCAAGGCCAAGGCTCGCCCGCCAAACAAAATCAAAATCAAAATCCTAATGTGCAGGCCCCTACTAATAACATGAGCAATAAAAGTCATAACATGAATCATGATTGCAGCAATAAGGCAACTAAAGCTGAAGGGGTAGTAGAATTAAGTGCAGATAAACGTGATATGGCTCGAAACAGTGGGAAGAGGGACCATAAGAGATTTGCCTCCAATACAACGGCTCCAAATATGGAATCGAATGGTCCAACAATTTCACAAACAAACGACAATTCTATACCAAAATGCAAGAATAATTTTTTCAACATTTTAAAGGGTAAGAGAGAAAGTGCGGAGTTATTTGGTGCACCAAAAACGTGTACAAACCACAAGATTTTTAAAGGACTCTTGAATATATAGAACAGATTAAAATACTATTTTGCTACGTATGAAATAATGAAATATCACAGAGCAGATGTTAATAATAGAATATGTGTAAAGCATATGCAAAAAACAATAACGATAGAAAACAAAAGGAAAGAATGAAATGAATTTTTGCATAAAATATTTCTTTGTTATAATTTTTATAGTTGAAAACTTAAAAAATTATTTTCTTAAGAAATAAAACGTGTTTGAAATAAAGAAGATTTATTTTATCAGTTTAGCATACCCCTAATCAAGCACCTGCATAAGTTTACATATATACATAGAAAAATACACACAAATATCAATCCAACTCCATTCTCTTTTCACCACTTCTTCTTCTTCTTTATTTCGTCTTTAACGCCTTCAATCTCTTGTTTAACATTTGTTTTAAAAGCTTGCACGAATTGTCTGAAATTAAAAATGCGATATATAAGTAAATATATTCCGTGGCTTTTTGTTTACCATCCGTAACACTCACTTGAACCGTTCCGGAGTCATTTCGTTAAGGCGTTTTTCTCGAGCCACATCTTTGGCACGATACATTAATGATACCACCAATTGGGCCGCTCTGCGCATAGGGTAACTGTCGGCCATACGTTGTATAAGTTGTTCATTATTTGCCAAATAACGCATCAACAGCCGCAAGACCATTTTCGCGTGTTTAAAATTGGATGTCTTTGTATTTCCGAATTAATTGTTGTTTCAACGTCAATTGATTATGCAGCAGTTCTAATTTCTGTAACTGTTCTTCTTTGTTATAATCGATGCCTGGTAACTGTTTGATTTGGTTGCGGGCGGATTCGAAACGTTTCTGCAGTTCTAAAATCTATAATGCTTTAATATTACTTTTACACATAGTACGAATATTCGAGATCTTGTCTAACCTTTTGGCTGCACTCTTGAGATTCACGTTGCTTGGTACTGTTATCCAAAGGATCCTTCTCCACACTGAATTGATAAAAACATTATATAAGATTTTGACAAGTTAAGCTGAATAAAATTTTATCCACGTATTATGAGAACAAATGCAAATTGCATCCAAAAAGATACAGATATTCTTTTTTTTTTTATTATTAACAAAGGTAATCTCATAAAGAGGTGGCTTGGTGTTATTGACCTCCACATCACAAATGAACACTTACCAACGCAAAATATCGTATATAACAGGCAATATTTCTATGTCAAGTCGTGCAACTGTCAAACCACTATTACCAGCCGTATTTGCGGTTGTCGTCGTTGGTGCTGTAGGTGAAGTCTTTATTAAGCCGTCTGCTGTTAGAGTAGGTTTTATATCCACTGCATCCGCATTGGGTGATAATTCCATTATTAATTTACAAGCAATTTTTCTTTAGAGCAATCCTCATTAAAAATTTATGTTTGTTGTTCTCTAAAATTATTGAAATGTCGAAAGATTTATTCAAATGTCAAAACATTTCACACACATGAAGAAATGCAATGGCGATATGGCATCTTTTATTTTTGTATGTATGCAAGTTGTAATAAAAGATTTATAAGTGGTTTAAACCGAAATTTTCGACACCTTTTCTTTATGCACAGATTGCTTTTTTTAATGAACAAAGTAAACAAGCTAGATACTGGAACTGATATTGAAAATTTTATCTCAGAACAATATTCGAGAGTTGCTTAATCGTCACAGTAAGGACGCTCGATGTATCGGATGTTCCTGTTTTCACTTTGCATTTTTCGCTGCTTGCTCGTTAAAAATAAAGCGCTTCACCTTTGCTTATGCCTTCGAACAGCTGTACAATGTCAAAAAAGCAAGGATGAAGAAATTTAGCGACAGCACTGCTATCTCATCTGCCTTTATCGACATCGTTTTCAAGCACTGCAAATTTATGAACTCAAAGTTGATTTGAAAGCACTCTTGCAATGCTTAAACGTAAAATTGAAGTCTTATGTTATGTAGTGCAAGAAAAAAATAGCTGCGTTTTTGTCACACTCTACATAGAATTCGAATGAAGAACACGACATAAACGTTATGGTATTTGTGCACAATTAATATATCTGACTTGGCCTCACTTTTGCAAAATAACTTTAAACTAACCTCTTTTAACTTTAAAACAATAATGAATACACAACATAGACACACAATAAACAATAATAAATAAAAGTAATTTAAAAAAACGAAAGCGAATATATTTTAAAAACCCTCTTGGTAATGTGTTCTCTGTGTTGGGTTAGTTTTATTTCCATAAATATATTGATTGTGTATTCTATACTAAAGTGCCATCTCTATCGTTAGAGATGGTGCAGTCAAGACTATTTCGATTAAACTAAAAGTTCTCTGTTGTCATAAAGGAGACTTGGAAATAATTACTAGAAGTGTACATAAATAAATGTGAACAGTTCATTTACAAACAGACAAGTTATCCGTGTATAAATGTAAATTACTGTATTTGTATGTATTTTTGTACCCATCACCGAAGGATGAATATATTCATTTTGTCGAAACGTTTGCTACGGCCAGAAGGAAGCATCAGAAAGTATATATATATTCATGATTAGAAGGTATAGAAGATACGGTCAAGCCCTACACTATGTATGTTACCATTTCAAGGTAAATCAGATTTTTTCGATTTGCTTAGCCTTTAAGAATTTCGTTGCTTTTTCTTTTTCCTAGGTTGAACTTTTTATACTACAATTATTCAACAATACCCTCATTTAAGAAGACTCTTGAAATTTATATATCACGGGTGAAGGTGTGCTAGAGGCTAATAATCGTGTATCGGTGTTCTCTGTGGAAAATTCGAAAAACGAAAACTTACACGGCGATGAACTTTTATCGTTTGCTTTCGATGTCGCTGTTATAATTCGAATACGTGTCTTGATGGACGTATTCTTCCAGATATGAAGATGGCTTCATTGAATACTGATGCACTGATGCATAACGCATGGATGAAGAAATCCCCGTTGATAGTGGTCATAAAAAATGTTGAAAAATTTAAACAAGTTTGAGGGATAATCAAGATGGCTTATGAATTAAATGATGCAAGCATTCAGATGAAAAGCATACCGTATTCGGCAAATTGGTGGGTGGCATCGAAATTTTGCGGAAAATGTTCGTTTTATTTGATTGTAGAGAATTTCAATCGGTAACCTCTATTTTTGTTAAATGAAAAATTATTTCGCACAATTTTTTTTTCAGTGTCATCTCCGGGTTTTTTTGGTTTTTTCAGGATTATGACCAGATTTTCTATTTTTTACGAACATCTCCTGGTTTTTATTATTTTTAAGAACATCTCCCTTATTATTATTATCTTCGACAAGTAAATTATGTCTCTTAAACTAGAGCACATTGACGTTTGAGTGCACTCCAATATTTCGGCTTTCTTGGAAATTGAGCATTTACATAAAAATAATGATTAATTTTTGGTGCAATATTGATTGACTATTAAGTGAGATCTCAATCATGCGTTTATTACATTCGATGCACTCCTTTCCAAAACTGCATTCTTTACCTCTCGTCGTAATAAAATATATAAATTGATAAATACTCAAAGAGGTTGTTTTCGAAAGTATTTATTTAAAAACGTTTCCAAACAAAATTTAACTTAACTTAGCGCCGCTTAACTGCGAAAAAGTGACTGACACCTGCTGAAATCATTCCAAAGGAAAGCACATGATGTTCACATGCACTTCAATACGACTACGAGCTGATCGGTAAATTAGACTACGACATAGAAGAAAAGCCCGAAGAAAAGTTTCGACCATTCGAGCTCGATGGAGAATTATTTACTAATCTGACAAGTCAGCTGGAAAAAAAAAATTATAGCTACCTGCGTCTGGTCACGGGGAAATGTATCGGGCAAATACGTATGTGATCAGATCAATTGTTACGACTGCCTCAGAGATATGACAGAAGACGAAGACGATCTTTGCAGAGTCATAAACGCAAAGCAAGTGGCAAAGACAAAAGAACCATTTGCTATATAGGCAATAAGTAAACGCCTACAAGCCACAATCATGGCACGGCTTGACTTTTTCGCGAATAGAGGATCCTGCCCCAACGGAGCAAACCAGTTCCGCTCCGCACGGGCGGATTGGCGCTGTGGACTGTAAGAATTGCCAGTTATCAGTTTGCTTCTACCGGAGCCAATAATTACATAGACGTGACAGAAGCCAGCTTAAGAGATGAGGGTTTTCGCTTGGCTACCGAAATGAAGAGGTGACTATTTTTTTTAAATGCAATTAATTCAAAAGTATTTGAAAGAAAAATCCTTAATTAACTCTTGCACAAAACTAATTTCAGTGTAAGTGTCACGCAGTGGAATGAATGCTTGTATGAGCCTCAATTAATAGAGTACGAAGGCAGATGCAGGGTGTACAATAAAAAAAACTTCGGGGCATTGCGAAGAGTTTTCGATATCCCCGATATTAAAAATATCTGAACAGTGTCCTTGTTGTTTAAAAGATTTGTAAGAATTTGTTTAAAAATATTTATATATTTTTTATGGAAAAATAAAACTGAACGATATTTTGTAAACGGGCATGTATTCATTAAGGTCCCTTATTATCAAGTAGCACCAAAACTATATACTCGCCTCGAAGCAATAATTGTGGCATATGTCTTTTAATTATTTTGCCTGACTTGAATTTTATATTTGTTGACTACGATTACTACGATGACTACTATTAATGTAAAGGAAGATCTTAGTCATTTATTTTCATTGCATCCGATTTCACCGAAACACTAATTAAAGAAACTACATCACCAGAATGCAAACGTAAGATTTGTCTGATACTTTATGCAAAGCGGCCGATTTACCAGAATTTATACGCATTGCTCATCCCAACGCAAAGTACATGGAAGCGGCTGAAGATGTCTGCATTAATGTCAGCAGTACGATGGTTGCTGATTTGATTCATTGTAAATCCCGGTTCTTCGTCATATAAGTGGATTAAGGTATATTTGATGCTAAACACGTGATAGTCTCGTTTTGTTACCGAAAAAATTGGTTAGAAATTTACTCCATTAGGAAAACAATGAGGTTTTTGGAAAGTAGCATTTGACCCTTCACTTCTCTCTCTTTATTCTCAGCACATGGTATTTTTTGTTAAAATATTTTTAACAGAGATTCTCTTTATTCTTGTCTGACTATTTTTCACAGAGATTGACCACTTGTCTGATTATTTTTCTTCAATGCATTTATAAACATTTTTATATTAATAAACTTCTATATGCCAATCAAACCTGAGTTTTGGATCAAAAACAACTCCACAGTCTTTGTAATTGCAAACATTTTCCAGGTTATGATTGTCGATACGATAATAAGATTGATTGCGCACTATGAAGACAGGTTCTCAAGATCAGGCTGAAGAAGTTTAGTACCATGTATTGAGTCAAAGGAGAGGAAGATTTTAACGTCGTCTGCAGACATTAAAATACGGGAATGTTGAATGCGCTCCGGGAAGTCAATCATGAATAAAATAAATAAAAGCGGGCCAAGATGACTGCCCTGAGGCACACCGGAAAAAACGACACTTACTCTAGATTGGCAAGAATTCAGCATCACCCTTTGGATGCAACCAGAGATCATGCTGTTGGAAAAATTAAGGCGATATAATTTATAGACCAGCAACCTATGATCCACTTTGTCGAGAGTTTTGAAAAAGTCCTTGAAAATAACGTCCGTTTGCTTATGATCGGAAAATGCTTTATAGATTAGACTACAAAACTCTAGAAGATTAGTAGCAGTTGACCTTTTTTTTTTTGAAAAACCGTGCTGACAGTGCGATATAATTGACCTTAAAATCGAATTAAGCCTTTTTGCTACTAGTAATTCCAATAGTTCGGGCAGTGCACTAAGTTTAGCAATTCCCCTATAATTTTCAATAAGTGTTCGAGGTAAAGAGATAAAATAAAACGACTCTTCCAAACCGATGTAACAAACATTAAAAATATGTGTAAGGAGAGAACATAGTAAATCAGCACAGTGTTGGAGAATAGCAGACGGAACGCCATCAGGACCACGGTAATTACAAGGTTTCAAAGTTGACACTAAAAATAATTATCAGACGAACAATTTAAACATTGGGAGACTTCTCCAAAAAAATCTGCAAAAGGGTGTAACATTATTGTTTCATCATATTCTACTTATTACTCACTTATTAATTACTTATGCTATGTTTACATTTTCTTATATTTCCACATAATGTAAACCTAGCTATAACCTAGTTAAGATAACCTACTTTAGTTATAATCCACATTAAATATAATACCCTAATTAATAATTAAATATAATGCCCTATGAAATTTATGTGTTGCTTTCTTTTTTCTAAATCTTTATTTTTTAAACTTTATTACAGTTATCACTTCGTCAAATTGAGTTTCTTCCAATTGCAACACAAACTTATTGGTACAATTTATAAATGAAAATAATTTATTATAAATTTATTTGTATATCAAATAATGAAAATAATTTATTATAAATTTATTTGTGTATCAAACTTTGTCGTGTGATCGCGCGATTGGTTTGGTGCAAAATGATGTGAAATGCTATCTAAAAATCCTAAAAAGCCGGTGCTGCATATTTCTTTTCTTTGCCATTCTATCTAAATGCGATATAAAAATCCGTTATTTGCAGATCCTTTATCACGAAATAAAAAAAGAACATGTATGTGTGCAAAGTGCAGAGCAGAGTTGCTTGTAATAAACAAGAAAAATATGAAAAATATATGAGAAAAATGGCAACACTGTTGAGATAAAAATTTAGTTTTCGATTTTAAAAAAGATAAAAATTTAGGTTTCGATTTTAAAAAAAATAAAAATTTAGGTTTCTTTGGACGCTTACGTTTGTGAAAGCTTACTAATGACCTGGTTTAAAACTTTACTATTTTGCTTAAGCTAGCACAACAATTTATTATATAAGACACTAACCACTGTTCAGTTAAAAGAGAAATATTTTATAGAAGTTAATAAACAAAACGTGAAAATATTATCAAACGGAATCTTTATTTGAGTTTCACTACAAAGGTTAGTTATTACACACGCATCGGATGATTCAAAATTTCCAAAGCTCAGAACGGAAGGAAATCCTTCTACTTTCCGTTTATAATTTACGAATTTAAGAAATCCTTAAGATTTTTAAGAAATTTGCGTCCATTGATTTCAATAAAATTGGAATAACAAGTTGCTTTCAGAAAGTTATGATCTCGTCTAGTGCTAGAGCATAACATATAATCTCTAGACAAACGAGTCCGAGTGAATTTTTCAAATAGTCGACTTTTTCTATTATGGACAATCCGCAAATGCTTGGTCTACCAAACAGGAGACTCTCAAGTGTGACAAGACTTAAGCGGCACCGAGGCGGAAATTGCAGAAGAAAGCTGCCTGTAAATAAAGGATAACGAATCATGAATATCTTCAGATCGTGAGACCCAGTCAATGCCATCCAGCAAGTTCCAAAGTTTGATGTAATTCGTTTTAGCAAATAAACGTTGATCACTAAAGATCGCTTGATTACACGATCCATTGCCAGCTAGACAATTTACGGTCAGTAACAAGCACCGGATGATGCCTACTTTTAGGCGAAACAAAGGCATCAGCTCGAGATAAATATATATTAGTGACCCAGCAAAAAACGAAGTCATGCAATTTATTTATTAATCCTATTAAAGATGTCGCTAAGATGACACATACCGAACCCATGGATACCATCGAAGAACTTTTTGTAAATTAATGGATAAGAAAAAGGAATACAAAAGGGTCCTCTTTAAAAACCCACGAAACGTTACGCAGATTAAAGTCACCTAGCACTATTAACTTATCACTGGTTTTGAGGCGAGATGTAATATTTTTGGTCAAAGCCAAGTGCTCTAAGTAAACCGCAATATGCTGGAGGAATGTAAGAGGATGTAATGTATGCATTACAGGTATGCAGTTTTATTTTAATTCGCGCAAAGTAACATCATCACAGTTTTCTCCAATGACAAATTGACGCCCACCTCATCTCTCCAACTCCAGCTCTTGAATCAGCGCTGCCCAAGATGAGCAGATCATCTGCAGTAGACACAGAAGAACTAACCAAAGATGAGGGTAAGCAATGATTAACTGTAATTAACACTTCCCTTGTTCCCAACAGTTTTGTGCAATCTGCCACATCTAAAGATCTCAGAACATTAATTGGCAACTCTGCTTGAGCTAGCGTAGTTTAATTAATTTAATTAACAATTTAATTAAAATTGATCAAAGGAAACGAGCCTAAACACAAAAAGTAAGTCAACAAAAAGAAATAAGAATAATATAGCCCGATTCACTGAAGCAATGGAAGCTTCCTTTTTGGGCTTGGTAGAATTGTTGTTAAACAGCTCATGGATAATTAATCGGGAATCGCATTGCGTGGAGTTGAAAATAATTCAGAAAACTAAAGCCACAATAAGATTCCCCGGCATCGTTTACGTTATCTATTTCAAAATTCCGCATATTACTTTAAAAATGTCTGAATAAACACAGCAGTTAATCTGGACTAACACGATGGAGGAGCGGATAAAGAAGCTCGTTTGAACTTGAGAAGCATAAGATAAGAAAATAATGCAATTGCGCAAAGGAATGAAAACAATCCAGAAAACTTGGTTATCGGGGACAAACGCATTTCGTGTGACGTCAGTGAAGCCTGGTATGCGCTCTCCAGCGACTTATATTTCTTGGGCTACCACGAAGAATAAGGGTCAGTGAAAATATCCTCTGGGACGGTATTCTCGATAAAATCGACCATGCCCACTTTCCTTTGTAATGGTAAGGTCTATATGTTTTTCACAAATGTCAAACTTGAAGTCTAGCGAGCTAAGCTTGTCTGCCTGCACTTTTGCCAATTGGCGCAATGTCTCTGGTAAACATTCTCCCGTTAGCAAAAATTAAGATAAAACATTAGAAATTCTTGCTCGACAATGGGTCCCACCGGTTAAAGGACACGCCTGCAGTGCAACAAAAGCCGAGAGTTTGAACAATTTCCACATATGTGGCTTTCAAAATTCCCCACCAATATTATGCAGTATGAAAATTTAATTTTTTGTCTTTTTTTATGAAGAAGGTGGTGGGCATGAAAGATTCAATCATAGCCGAACACACATATCGTACGTCCATTGAAGTGTGTCATTTCGAAAGCGTTGAATTACAATTCTCGGTAACCTAATTAAATGATATGAGTAAGCGTCCTTATACCTTTGTTGTATTATTGCTATTTACATTACTTTATGCCAATTTAGGACTAACGATATTTTTGCAAATGTTTACGTTAAGAACTCTTAGGCGAAACTATGGAAAAAAGAATAGTATATGAGTCAAAGATTTTCTAAATTTTACTTAGGTAAATAGTTTGCTGAAGAATTAATTCGATAGCCTTGGCGCGCTGAAACCTAGCGAGGTAGGCAAGATATAACTACACGATAAGGGCTATTCATCATAACATATCTTGAGTTTTTTGTAGTGGATCCATAGGGAATCTCTTATACACGGGCTGAAAACTGGTATCATCCGCAACCGCATGTAATGTTCTGCTGAATGATGAATTTATAATTTTTTTTAAACCAGCCCTGTTTTTGATATTTCCGTTATATACATAAAGCACTTGCGCATTTCAGGCGGGTAATCATGTAAGCAGGCGATCATCGCCGTGATCAGGTACCATTTTCGCCAACTTCCCAACACTTCCCCTCAAATTTTCCTTTACAATGCATTAATAACTGAGGGAAACGTAAACAATGAAAGCCGAATTGACGTTTATATGTTTTGTATAAACAAACTATGTGTGGTAAACAACTACAAGCATGCAAAATGAAACGTAGAAAATGATGTAGAATTTAACAATTGAAAAAAGTAATAAAGTTAAATCCCGTGTTTCAATTTTTAGGTTTTTTATTGCAGATAAAGTTAATTGCAGCAATTTACCGTCGATAGGTTTGACATAACTTGTTGAACTCATTTGGCGATAATCACCAGCAAATTTGCTAACATGATTGGATTTGATTGGCGATTATCGCCTACTTCATTGTCACCTGCTTACATGATTACCCCCAGCTTTTGTTCTCAAACGTATACAATAGATGTTAAGCAATGATATATAAAATAAGAAATAAGACGGAATTAATGTCAGAGATTTAAGTTTAACCAACGCTGGTCTTGCTATTAGACTCAATAAACTCAATATTACTTGATACACTTAGGAGCTCATTCTCTCCTCTCATGGGTATAAATATTATGATTGATATTAGAAACGATGAGAGAAAAAGAAGAGAGCACTTGTTTAAATATCACTATTTGTGTCCAGTCATTCGCTTAATCTTTATCAGTAATACGACAAGTTTAATAGTCTGACAAACGGTGAGAACGACGCATCAATCATTTTAGAATTGAAAATGAAATTGATAAGACGCATCTTTTAAAAGATTTTGATAATAAAGTTTTGAAAAAAGTAGGTCGGAAAAATCCCCTTAAAAAGTGAATTAAATATAAACAGCATTAAGAAAGAAAACGTATTAAAACTTATTAAAGTCTAGTCATTTAATAAAGAACAGTAGTTACCTTTTTCTAGAAAAATTAAATTCTTCTAAGCTTGACTTAAAACGATATGTCATTTAAAATATTTACGCTTATATTATTAACAGAAGTTTTTAATTTCGATGAATGTCGTAAGTAACTTTACTTCTTAAATGCAGGCTTAAGTTCATTTTTCAGAAAAAAGACAAGCTAAGTGTTTTAATATATTATTATTATTACTATTATTATTATCATTAAAATTTTAGACTAATGAAATAAATTCTTAGACTAAAAAAAAAGACATTGAGCACCAGCAACACAGGCTATCGGCTCTAATTTATGAAAATGTACATTAGATATTGAGCCGAGTAGTTTTAAAAAAGTAATATATTGAATTGATATTCTGTTCTGAAGTTGATTTTAGAATGTCCAACGGGTTAATCGTTCCAAATGCAATACTTCTAGTCAAGGAAAAAATAAGGCAGACGCAGAGAGTGTGCTTTATAGTAAGAATTTGCCCACAATTGCAGATTGTGGAGGAAGACTTCTTCAAGAGCCATTGGTGAGATGCAATTGTATGGCGAATTCTCGAAAATGTTTGGCTCTTGATTTTCTCAACATTTGTTGGATATAAAGGTGGAATTGATTGAGGGTTAATAGAAGAGTAGTGTTGATGATGGTATCGTAGATTTCCTTCTGTAATTTTCTCTTTAACTTTTCCTCCAATGTATATTTGAAGATTCAACTTTTCCATGACATCATCCATAATTAGAGGTGCAGAAGCAGCATACTTTGCCGCTCGATCAACCTGCTCATTTCCTAGTAAAGCGATTTGACTAGGAACCCATAACATTTTAATTTTTCCGCCGGGTGATGTCATTATATTCCTTAATTTGTTGACGGTGCTCCATCTCGAAGTATATATAATATAGACAACCTGTCAGTAACAATGACGGTTTTGAGTTTGTTTTTATGGGCAAGGTTCGCAGCGTAAAGGATAGCTCTGGCTTCGGCTGTGAAATATGTGATTGAGAAGAACCTGTCCTGAAGCATCTACCACGGCATAAGCTGGGGGCAGATCAGTAGATTTTGAGCCGTCTGTGCATAAAAGATTCCAACCGGTACTCTCCAGTACTTAGGTTTTTCAGCTTTTAGATTCCTGAAGACGTAATTTGGAGTATCTTCTTTCCTGTGCACAGACAGCGAGATGTTAAAAGAGCAGTCTTTCAAAATCCATGGAGCCTTTACGCCAAAATAGCGGGAAATTTTTAAGGGAATGTCCAATTCCTTTGCGACGTGCAAACAATAGTCAATTGCAGACGATGACTTTGGAATTTTCTTCGCAATAATAATCTTTTTCACGTCATCACCGAGAATAGATTTCTTTGAATTAAGAAGCTTGGGAACTATTTTAGCTTTTAAGTCATAAACTCTATTTTCTAAAGCTGGGAGACCAGTTTCAATTATAATATTTTTTATGGGCGTCGTGCGAAAAGCATAACAACTTGCTCTGAGGGCTTGGTGATAACCCGGTTTAAGAATGTTGATGTTAGATTTGCAGCTATAAACTATTAAAGCGTAGTCAATCTACAAGTATTCTGGTAAGATAGGCAATGGTGTTAATGTGCGCGTGACTTTTCCAAGCAACGTACTACTTTAATATAATATTTCAATATCTATTTGATCTTACATATACACAATAGATATTTATATGTAATATATAACAATCTGAGAGAAGTTTAAAGTATCTCGACTTTATAATAAATTAGCTTAGATGATTAGCAAACAGAAATGTATACCTTTTTTTAAAATATATTTCAAATGCTCTTTTCAGTCACATCCAATATAATCTTTCCACAAATCGATGACTTCCCCTCGGAATGCAGTTTACCTGATGGCTCTGACGGTACTTGTCGTAATCTGAAATATTGCCCAAGGGCAATAACGGCTAAAAACATAACTGTCTGCTATTATGAACGATTTGAACAGTTTGTTTGTTGCAAAAATAATCTTTGGTCTGATGTCACGAATAGACCTATAACAAGAGGTAACTAATTAACGTTAACATCTAAGATAGATGATCTGTTTTTCTTATTTAATGCAAGCATGTGAAGGAGAAATGCCGGTGAATACAAACTTTTTGAAAGGCAGCCGCACTAATATCCACGTTCCATACGTCTTGCGAGGCTTACACACATATCTTGGTGAATTTTCATATATGGTTTGTGAAGCAATCAAATGAAAATAAATACAACATTTAAGCCAATAACCATTTGCTTTAGGCGGCTCTAGGTTGGAACATGTTATTCGGAGAAACTGCATATGATTATAAGTGTGGTGGGGTTTTAATATCCGATAAATACATTTTGACGGCAGCTCATTGTGGAATTTTGAATGGGTCAGTACGTTATTTACGCTTCTTTTTTTCTCATTCCTATTGTTATTAATGGAACACTCCATGATAACGCATATTCCATTCCAAAAAATATTAAATATGTGAAGGTCATAATTTTTGGGAGACTTTTTCCTTGGTTGAGGGTTAGGTGTTTTTCCCGCAGCACATTAACTCCACGTTGTAAACTCTTTGCAATATTTAATTCAATAAACGGCGGCACTTAAAACACTATTGACAGCGTTCGATTTCCATACAAGGTGAATAGTTCTATGACTAGTGTAAAGGTAAAGATTTCAATTTTCAGGGCACCTCCCGTCGTGGCGTTACTTGGAGGCTCGAATCTAAATGATAGCTCTTTAAAGCCAGTAAAAATTGATGAAATTGTGCTTCATCCTGGCTATAGAGCAAACGAGAGCTATCATGACATTGCGTTAATTAAACTGAAAGATTCAGCTTTGGGAAATACGATTTGCTTATGGGGCATGTACTCTTTGAATGATGTCAATGTAACGGCAATTGGCTACGGGCACACGGAATTCGGTAAAACATCTTAGGTTTAGTAAAATGTAATAACAGATAACTCATTATGAACCTTCTCCATCTTCAATTTTCAAAATCGATTGCCTGCATTTATGTGTATTTTATAACTGCAATATCCCTTTAGCTGGAATGAGTTCATCAACATTACTTAAGGCTTATTTAACGGTTGTACCAAACGGAGAATGTGGTTTACATTATAGAACAGAGGAAAGTCTTCCGCACGGCATTACAGAAACACAAATTTGTGCTAAAGATCCCGAAAATTTAAGAGACACTTGTCAGGTATCAAATAAATATATTAAAAGAACCAAAAAAACAAAAAAACCAATGAAATAATGAACAAACAATATCGTTTGCAGGGTGATTCCGGTGGTCCTCTAATTTTGCATAGTAGCGATCAGTATGGCATCAAACGATCATATGCGATAGGTATAACTTCGTTCGGTAAACCTTGTGGTTTTAATGTTCCCGCTGTTTATACCCGTGTTTCTGAATACATCGAATGGATTGAGAAGATAGTATGGCCTTAATAATGACCATGTGGTCATCGGAATATGTGGAATATATGGAAAATATGTTACAAACTGTGTGAATTAAATATCTCCCACGGAAAATACGACAATAAATATCTTCTCATTCTGGAAAAATGCATTCTTTTAAAGTGAAAGATTTTGGTAAGCAATTGTCAATCTCTCATCTGTCAACGAGACCAACTCAGTAAGACCAGAAGTGTAGAAAAGCGATAAAATTTATTATTCTGTTATTCGTTTACTATTTTTTTACACCCTGTACTTAGGGGCGATAATTGCTTTTGATTGCTTTGCGAAAAATGTTTTAACTAAATTTTTATTACGACTTAAATGAAAATTTGACTTGGCTTATGCAATAAATTATTTATAATTCAATAGTAAAAGAAATTTATTATTTATTATTAATACTTATTATTAATGAAATTTGTTTCGTATATGCATCCAACTCTTTTTACGCGGTTTTTTTACGCGGTTTTGAAATAACACGGTTCATCAATAGAACAAATACACGTCTTTATACGATGTTTTTAAAATTCTAATTTTGCCAGTATCTTGCTAAAGCGCACTACACATATCTGACATATGTTCGGGTGAAAGTATTTTTGACCCAGTCCTTAATATATATGCGCGCTTGTCATCTTGTAGCGATGAATAGCTGCGAAATTCATTTTTATTCCTAATTTCATTTTCAATTTCTATATGCCGTACTTATGGACTGACTTTTCACAGTAAAGTAAGTGTTCTTGTCTTCAAAAGTGTTCTTGTAATCTTGTATTTTGTTCTTTACGTAAGTAACAAGGACTTCATTATTACTTTTTTTTCACAGGTTTTTGGGATAATATTTATAGCTTTTTCATCTTACACGACGTTTCAAAGTTGTGGAACATGTCCCCACACGCCGCATGTGTTTTTTGTAACATTTTTTTTGCAAGGTTTCCTAAGAAACGCATCTACCGTGTAAAAGAAATATTGGTTGTGTACAGTTAGGAGTCAATTAAGTATTTCGACGTTAAAATTGAAAAATAAATATAAAGAAATTGGAATTAATCGATCTGCAAATTAAGTAGTACTCCTTGGGTTCGTCTCATCGCTTGGCAACAAAAACTCATTAGGTATTAATTTCTTCTATCATTATAAATGAGCGAAACGAAAGTGGTGTAGGGTATCTAATGGCCCGCCTTGCCTGGCTTTCTTACTTGCTTTAAACAAAGTTTTGGGACGTCTTATTATTTAGTTATCTCTGGTCCTTAATCTTGCTCTCTCTCTCTCTCGTTAAGAATGCGACTCCATCGGAGACTGGCCTTCACAAGAGTTCATATTAGCCATCAAATTCTCTTTCTTTCCTGCAAGATACCAAATTCGTATACATAGGGTCAAGCAATTTCTCGCAAAGAGGCAAGATAGCATAGTTATTAGTATATTAGGAGTTCACATTTTAATAAAAGAAACAAACAACAGATTTTGCTTATTAAACATATTTTGTAATTTCATAAGAAAGACGAGTAAAAAAAATGCCTTTATTTTTATAAATACTTAGTACGTAGTTGATGCAAAGCTCGTTGTTGATTCATATTTCGATTTTTGTATTCACATTAATAACGCGTATGGAAGACATTCATATTTAAAGATAAAATAGATAGATAGGTAGTTATCCGACCAACTATCCGATGAGAAAATTATTTGCAAAGATAGCGGTGTAAAGTCTTAAATACTCTGAAGCTCTGCAATACGGAGTTGAAATTTTAGTGAGTACAAATTTTGAATGATTGTCTCTTACTTCATCCTTGAATTGGTCAAGTCAGGTTCGACGTCTATCAGAAGATTTGATTGTTGAAACTGATTGATCGTCCAAAACGTTAACAACGGGAGCGACGCTTTTATCAGAAATGCGGGTAGTGCCACCAAGTTTCTCGTATTCAGCTGTGGACGGACGCAAATTATAATTTGAAATAAATGAATTTAATAAAATTTTAAAAAGTTTATGTTATTTATATAGTTATTTGTTGTTGTCGTTATTATTTTAATAGATAGCAAAGATTTTTATTATGTAAACTTGGATGACACAACTCACGAACCTTGAATCGCATGTTGCGCTCTTTCAGCTTCTTCGGGAGTGTTGTATTTGATAAAGAAAACCTCTGGTTTAGTGAACTCCTTATTGACGGCTTCTTCTATGGCAGTCTGAATTTCGATGGGATCATGTTTTCGATTCAATACATAAATAATTGTTTTCTCTTGTTTAACAGCATCTCTGAACCGCGCAGCCACTTCGCTTAAACTGGTTGTGGGACTTTTAATAAATATAATGCGATAATGTTTTCTTGGCACCGTCGAATCTGAATGCAATTTTTCCTCATGTGGATATTCTGGTGCAAAATGTAAATAAATATCCTTCGTTACAGTCGGTTGATTCCCCAGCGTGTGGTATTGCTCTTGCGCATCGAAACTTTCTCCAGTCTGGCCTGGTGGGGGTAGATAATGCGATGCTGCCGAAAACACAGGGGAGTTGTGAATACCATCGATTCGTCTTGTTATTTGAGTGCTTGCAGATCTCTTGACATTGGAAGTAAGAAATTGATCATCTGACTGGTAATTATAACCTTGGGGCTTTGATGAAACTGTAAACTTCAAACCAAAGAGTTAGTATTAAAAGCAAATTTGCGCATTTGAACTTAACATATTTTCATATATATGTAGATATGTGTATTTTCTTATTTTTGTCTTAAAATGCAGTAAGTAACTGATGTATGCACGGATTTTAAAATAATATTTGTTTTTTTTTTTTTATGTATTGTGTTGTCTTTCAATCACTTACGACAGCTACACCTATTAGCATAATCATTGAAAAAATTGTATCCATAATGATTTGTATGCGTGAACTTTTAACGAAGACAATATAACCCAGTTATTAAAGTGCGAAAACTTTTATTTTATACGAAATTCGTTAAACAACTAAACGTTGGCAAAAGACAATTTGAACTTTTATAAACAATTTTGGCATCTCATTATAGCGATGAACGCAAAATGAGCTGCATAGGTGAGCTAAGCTTGAACGGACAAAAGCTCTTATAAAATAGAAATTAAAAATCCTTTTCTATAAGCAAATCTTTATCTAGTAATCAAATGGAAAAGAAGAAAAAATCCTTGCATCCTTGAAGAATTCAAGATAAAACGAGTGCAAGCACTATTGTTAATCAGAGCCACAATTAAACACCCTACACCTACCTACAGTTATTCATATGACTTTTCGAAATGATCAACGCCTCATAAGAAGTAGTCGAAATAGTACACCATTCGAATCATTTTCAATAACGTTCGTCCTTGGAACAAAACACATCAGTGCTGGTTAAGTGCAAGGAAGCAAGACGGAAGGACAAGCGTAGATCTATGTAGAAAGTAACTCTGAATTGCTCGGTATAACAAAAGCTGGGTCCATCTCAAGTCCTTTCGGGTGGATGGGTATACACCCACACAAACTTGCCATATCCTGTTCCCACAAGTGATATTGGGTATAAATACTTCAACATGGCGGAGTTGCGCATATAAAGACTTGGATAAGAATAAAATGGTAGAATGGCACTTGAAAGCATCTGAGAACGAATGTATGATGGGCGAAAGTATCTGGGAGGAGGGGAGGGATGGATGTTGGGTTAAAGCTGATGTTTGACAAATCAACGTAGTTGAATAGTTTGTAGTGTCGCGTGACAAAGGCAGCTTTCAAGAGCTTAATACGTGTGAGGTGCGGCTGTTCTACTTTTTACGCAAAAATTGTCAAAAGGAAGCGTGATAGAAAAGAAAGATTGTTTTGCGTGTTTGAAAAAAAAAAACTTCCTTTCAATAGAAGGAATTATTTTAAAATTCATCTAATATTGTAAGATATTGAGAAAGCAAGTAAATATTTCGCGGAACCATTTTCTAAAGAATGAAGAAAAACTGTATTTGCGTCCGAAAATTAATATAAACATGAACGCAAGGAGCAAAAATTTCTACATAAAGAATAGTGACTTCGAACGGCGGAAGGATGTTAGTAATTAACTTTATTCCTTTCGCCTACCAATTTTAATATTGCACGTGTGCAGAATCGATCTGTTCCAGAGGGAGCTACGCATAACTTATCTGAAGCTTTAAACATTATTTTCTAAGTTTCGAAAAATTTATTTAATTTTACGTTATTACAATAGAAATATGAAAACCAATCATGGCCTTATTATCTCTTGGTTATTTACATTTCTCGCACAAATAACTTACGGTAAAGCGGACGCATAAGATCACAATCTTTGTATTTTCATATCACATTTCTCCAATATAAAATAAATGATCCGATTTTCTTTTTAACTTGATGTCAATGCAAAAAACTAACTTAACGGAGGGATTATTTTACTTTTTTCATTTTCATTTATTTTATTTATTTACACATGAAACTTAACTAAAACAGTTTAACAGACGAATTCAATTGACGCTTAGAAGTAAATCTAATACTAATTAATATTAAAAACTAGTATAAAGTATGTAAGGGGAATAAATATGAAAGAGAAAAAAAAAGGATGAAAAGCATGTACACACGTAGCGCACAGGCACGCCCACAACCAGTAAAGAAACAAGTTGCAAATGAACCCCTAAGCCATCGCAAACATGCCAAAGCTTGGCTTCCGATACAGTAAACAACACCAATTAATTTTCGAATCATAATGACATACTAAGATTAAACATTAGTTTAAATACGACATAGACAAATCGCGCGTATTAAGCAAAGATGCTTTGATGGACTTTAAAGAATCCGTTATTGAGATTAAGTAATAGACATCATTTAGGTTACCGCGAACAACTCTAAAGGGCTTAAACAGGTCATCATTATATTTACATTGACTCAGCTGAATGAACCTAAGGTGCCTAGAGAAGCTGTTGCGGACCTTAAAGCTTGTCTCATCAAATAGTGTGAACGAATCGATAGTACCGGTAATTAGCTTGTAACGAGTCTTCTTTGGGAGGTATGCTCAGGGCTACCCAGGAAGAAAATTTAGTAAAAATAAAAAAAAACTCTTGGATCTTCGGATTTCGTTGGAATTATAATTTTATTGTTTACGAGGATATACTGTATGCGATTAGAGCTAAAGAGCATGCGATTAGAAATTTGTGACAGGAGGCCGCAACCAGACTAAAACCCGTAACAAGACTGAACCCTGAGCGTATTGCGACACGCTCTTTTATAGTCGCGATCACCATCGCTGTCCCGTTGAATCGGTGTTTTGCCTGTGCCTGTTACAGGCTGGCACGCATTTTGCAATGTATTTGCTATAATAGCAATGTTTACTTGTGTACATGTTATCATAATGTTCTTACGTCTATCTTATTATTAATGCTATCGTATGATCGAACATGTATAGAGCCGTTAATCCTTCCTTAACAAGACGACTGAAGGTGCCAGCCATGACCGTGAATAGAAACCATTCGAGACAATTGCATGATTTTGCAAACCACAAGACCGATAGATAAGTGCCTTTACATGGTATGTACCAGTGAAACAGGTCAACATGCATACATATTAAAACCTTGATCTGTAAATATTAAAATATGTAACCGTTAATTCCTAATTAGTGAGAATCGTTCGATCAGCTAATATTTCTACAAGCGCAAATATTGTCATAAAGCGACATATGATTCGAAGCAAAAAAAATACTGAAAGGAATATACGAAACAAAATATGTTCCATAGTTCTAATACAATTTTTATAAACAAACCTAGTTAGTGTAGAGGCAAATATACATATCAAAGAGAGGATATTTTACCCAACGCTACTATGCTTTCCTGTACTTTCATATGTATCTTAGCGCACGATCGGACAGACTGACCAACTGCTTTTGAAATTGAATGAGTTACGGGTGGGGGATATTGTGGACTATGGACGGATAATTACGCAGACAGAATTGTTAATGGTAATAGAGCAAAACGCTTCCTTACAAGCTTAATTAAGAAGGAAACATCAAGAATAAATCTACGTTTCTCAAGTGACCGTAAGGATAACAGGAGGCAAACAGACAAGCGGGTCCCATCACAAATTCCTAAGGGCAAAGAGCAAGAATTGCTTTTGAACTAATTCTGTTGACTCTACATAACACCTAGTGGAGGGAGACCTCACAACCGACGCATATTCAAGTATTGGTCTAACTAAGCACATGTACAGCATTTTTGTAATGTAAAGACCCCTCAGCTCTTTGGATCACCTCTTAATGAATCCAAGCGGGGACCTAGCCTTACATAAATAGAACTAGATGTGCAATAGAACTCTTAAATCGATGAACGAATCAACGTTTTCCAACTTGTGCGAATGAAATACTCAGTACTGAATGACTTCCTCCTCAAGAAAGTTTCTTACATTTTTTCAGATTTAATCAAATTATTGATGTCAGGTTGATGCTGATACGATGACGATTCCAAGGAGAAGGAAGAAAACAGTTTAACATTGTCAGCGTACATTAAGATCTGGCCGGATTTAATCACCGAAGGGAGATCATTAATGTATAAATTAAATAAAAGGAGTTCTAAGTGGCTGCGTTGCGGGACGCCAGACGTCATGGGAAATTCATCTGAGGTAATCAGTTTAAACAGAACCGTGAATGATCTGTTATGCAGGCACGAACTTATCCATTTCACTAAGTAGAAAGAGAAGCCAGAGGCCTGGAATTTGAAGATCAATAAATTATGGGTCACTAAGTCGAACGCTTTGCAAATACATCCGTGCGAGAACCACTAGAAAAAGCCTTGAAAACGTGGCAAGTAAACTCTAAGAGCTTCGTATCAATAGATCTTCTTTTCCGAAAGCTATGTGGAAGTGGAAAAATATAAAATTCAATAGCAAAAACTAGATACTGAGTAACAATTCGCTCAAACAATTTAGGTAAAGCACTCGACTTGGCGGCGTCTCTATAGTTCTCAACGTGATATCTATTTCTACAGTTTTGAATAAAAACGCCCGATTTCAAGGACTGGTTAAAAATCATTGAAATAGCACCACTTAGCTCGACAAAGCATGTTTTAAGATGTATGATGGAATCCCATCAGGCCCAGGCGCAGAACTACATTTTAGAGACCTTAAACCATCTGAAACATCATTTTCTGAGATTATCAGTTTAGGAATCAAAACCGAGCTTGATATCTGATACGGATAGTTGACAGTTGAACCGGAATTAGCAGTTGAAAAATCTCGTCGGAGGTATTCAGCAAAGAGATTCGAGGCTACAATATCATCAGAGGACTCAGGGCCATTGAAAGAAATATGCAAGGGATATAAGTTGATTTTTCTTTTGGAGTTAAAAATTTTAAAAAATATGTAGGATTAAGAAGCAGTGAGGATTGATTTCAATTGAAAGTATCTGCAATAATATTGGTGGTTGAATTTATTAAATCTATGCTTTGATGCAAAATAGGCAAAATAGTCGTAAGCAGAACCACTTTTCATAAATTTTTTTAAAGGTTTTTTCCTATTTTTGTAATATTTAATGTCTTATTAAACCATGGCGGGCACCTGCTCAAAGGGCGAGGCTGCTTGATCGGAACTGATGCAGAAATAGCAGGTTTAACACATTAGAGAACGAAGTTAGATTTCAACATTTCCACTAGAGAAATCAAGCATAATGTATGGAAGATGAGATTTAAGCAGTAAAATATTAGTTTTGTTAAAATTATATTTATTGGCGGTAGTTGGATTTGTCACATTAGAGTAGTTCAACGGACCATCATGTCTGTAATTAAAGGGAAACACAAATTGATTAATGATATGGATCTTCAGGTAAACTAAAAGGTGCACAGCGATTAACAACCATCTCCGGGAAGTTTTCAAAGCAAAAATCTAGCACTCTGCTATTACAACTAGGAATACGGGTGTATTGCAGCAAATTACGATCATTGAAAAACACGATAGCTCTATCAGATGTCGAAATGGAGACCATACAGCCTGAATTATGGCTATCACATCAAGTGACTTATGGCAAATTGAAGTCTCTCAACGTTATGACTATACCAGTAGGTTTAGACTTTTCGGCCACATCGCAAATGAGGGCAGCATGTTTTTTATAAATGGGGATATACGGATTTGAGGGAGTGTAGGAGCAACTTACGTATAATTATTTATTGCCAGTTTTCGCCCGAATGGCAATAAATTCAACGTCGGGCGGAGGAAGAAATTTAATTGAGTAGGACGGGGCCGTCGCAGATATGGCAATTAAGACACCACCACCAGAGCGATCCAATCGATCCTTTCTGAAATCCTGGAAAGAATTGTGAAAAAGTTCCAACGAATGTAAATCAGGGTTTAACAGATTTTCAGTGAGTGCCAAACAGGAAAACTTCGCGCTCACTGAATTTAGGAAAGTAGAGCGCATTTTTGATTTTAGGTCTATAACATTTTGGTAAATGAAAGTTACTGGGTGCGAAGAAACAAGCAGTGGTTTGAGGGTGGAAGAGCTACCAAATTAATACTACGCACTCGATCCCGAGGAATGAATTCCTTAATTAGGGACGTAACAGGCCACAATGGTTTGTTTAGCAAAATTTCCATATATTCAGTCTCAATTAATACTTTAAAAGACGAGATAGCTCTACGTTGAGGTGGAGCCAATTTGAAAATGCTTACACGCTTCGAACTGACAGAAGGGACTTTTAGAGTAAAGTAGCTTTTTATGTTATCCACAGAGGTGTCTAGCGCCACGAAAGTTGCCTTTCTGGGGGGTATTGCCGACCTGCAGACTTCAACTCTACGACAAACAATAGGGTTTGCATTTGGCGAGAATATAGAGGGAGTGACCACACTTCCATTTGCAGCTTGCGCGATTTTCCCAGCATGATGAACCATAGACAACCCCGAACAGCCAGGTGGATAGGCAGAATTGTTACTTTTATTAATACTTTTTGGAGATGTAAACAGAGAAGCCTGAATGGCACCACCAGGAGGAGACACCATTGCCACTTCAGCATAGCTAGAGCGAGGGGTTCTTCCCAACTTATCTGGAAATTTTTTATTAACGGCCAACTCAACGCCAGCGGAAACGCCAACGTGCTTCGTAGGCAAGGATGAAGCACTGACATGACGTAAGTCGACGTATCAAATTTAGTCGAAGGCGGAGGTGAAGTACCGATGTGATGACGGGCACATTTTAATTTATATTTACGTTACATAATTTATATATAAGTCACAAACTTTGGTAGTAAGTTGAAAGATGTGCTGCAAATATTAGTTTACTACTCCTTGACACATTTTGAAATTGTGAAGAATAGAATTATTTTCCTTTCGCCTCCATACGGGAATATGCTAAAAGTTTTTTTATTAAAAACGTTAACATTTTTAATGAAAAGTAAGTTTAATAATTTTTCTTTCCTTTAAATTAATTTAAAATAAAAGAAAAGCAAAAACTTTTTTTTGTTTTTCTAGCGTATTTCAACTCTGCACTGACGATATTGTTATACGCTCTCTAGCGATTTTCTTTAAAACATAAAACAGCTGTTCCGCGCACATATGTTAGTTAGCAGCTTTGCTTACATTTCAACAAAACTTCAAAAAGAGTGTAATCCGCCGAGTTTGTGCATTTAAATTGAAAAATAATTGAAAAGAATATGACTAACTTACAACGGTGGCTTATGTATTTAATGCTGTTCATTGTGCCATATTTCGGTGCGTTGTTTGCAGCCATTAAAACGTTGCGTATAGAGCAGTGGTTATTACCATTACAACTATTGCCGTACATATTGATTATTACGTTTGCTGTAAGCCGTTTTAGGAAAAACTATACAAATGGACATAATTCAAGCACACTTTTTTGTTTATATATTGTAGTTGTATGCGGCCGGTACTGTTCTTTATCGTACATTTACACTTAACGATTGCCCGGAAGCGGCTAAGGAATTGCAAGAACAAATACGCGAAGCTCGCAAAGACTTGATTGCTAAAGGTTTTAAATTTTCATGATTTGTATTAAACGAATGAGTTTTCTATATAACCAGACGTAGTAAACAAATTAGGATTCTATCAATAAAACGCAATCCAATGCGCTCTTCCATAACATTACATCTATTGATTTCAATTAAAATTAACATTCAATCGCAAGTTTTGCATTTTTTTTTTACGTTTTTATTATGCGATGAAAAAAAAATATCTCAGCATGTATTTTATTTTTATCCGATTTGTGGTGGAGTTAGTATAATGTAATATGTAAGTTTACTTCATTCGCTTAGGTATGACGAATGCATGTTGCGCCAAAAAAACTAGGTAGGTATTTTTGCTCTCATCATCCGTTCAATGCTCAAAACAGGTCTGAGAAAACCAAACAACAAACGAAACAAATTCGTTGGTTACGAATGCAAACATGTTGTTATATTAGATTTTTCAAATGTTTGTAAAGCTTAGAAGAAGTGAAAAGCGAAATTGATTCACCTACAATGGTCTGTCTGTCTATCCGTCTGTTTTAAAAAGACTTATTTAATTCGATCTTGAGCGCAACATATTTCTTATCACTCTTCTCGGGATCTGTACTGTAAAGTAAGTTACATACGCCTCAATTATGATAATAGCAAGATGTAAAATTTATTGTTGCAATAACTTTTGTTGTTATTATTATTAAATTAAGCAAAAAAGCTGGTTTTTGTAAATACGGTTCTACATATATCAACACATACATCTTGTATATATATACATTTGTATAAGATAGTGGTAAGCATCAAAATATTCGGTCTAAACTGAAGATAATTTTTTCGTGTTTGTTTGTTTTTGGTTTTGTAATTGCAATTAAATTAAATACCACTCGCTCTTAGAATTTAGTTTAAGCCTAGAATTGAATCGGTTGTGATCGTAGAGCATAAATCCACGGAAAAATTATTATTTAATTTTTATAGATATTTTTCTAAAGAAGATTAATTTAATAAAATGACTAAGTTGATTGGAGTTTTTATGGCATTCGTTGCTCTTGCTAATGCAGTAAAGGTAACTCGAAAGAGAAACTTGAATTTTGTGATTTAAATTAAGTATTGTATGTACTATGTGCACGTGAAATTATGAGTAAATACGTATATGTTTGTAATTTGTGTGAAGTAAATATGGATTGAAGTAAAAATAAAAAAAATTTACTTCGGCAGATAAAAACAATGGGCCAGTCACGGTTGGTTTTTCTTCGATATATTTAAAAACAAAACTATGTAAGCCGAAGATCTCAATATCAAGATCTCTTTTTATATGCAAGACACAAAAGTCTATGTTTAAATGTGACTCAGGAATTTAATTTTGTCGCAGTTCGCATTCTCCGAGTTATGCAAATTAAAGAGTTATCTAAAAGTTACTATAAAATTTATATTTTCAAAGGGGCGTATTGATCAAGATTTTGGCAAAATTAATCGGTGTAACCCAGTCATGTGTATTTAAAAATGTGTTTTGCAATAAAGATAGGTTTTTCTATATATTACATCACTTGTGGTACCAGGATAGATTAAGTATTTTCGGATGTTTGCAGCACCTAGCAGTAGTTGAGATAGGCCCACCCACACTTTATTATACCAATCGATTCAGAACAACATTCTAAATCATTTTCATCTAAGATTGTCTGCACGTCCGCCCGCTTACGTTCAACCCACAGCCGCCAATTTTTCAGTTATTTTAATGAGATTTGGTACACTGGTGTGTTTTGGGTCAACGACGAACGCTATTGAAAATAGTTCGGTTCGGTCCACTTTTTCTATCACTCCCCATATAACGTCCTATTTTAAAAAGTCGTTGTATGAATAACTGTAGGGTGATGTAGGGTATTTAATGGTGAAATCTGGCCCATCGCAATGTTTTTACTTGGCTTGGTTACCTGATCCATTTATAAAACATTCATTCTATTTATAAAACGTTTTTATCTCCAAAGCTGAGAAGAGTAAGACAACGATGAATAGTTAATAAAACCAAATCATATTAACTGCTCATAATACAAATACACAACACAACAGGGTATATACTAGAGTAGCCCGTTCTCATTACAGCTAAGCACTTTTTAATAAAATTTACATATATTCTTTATATAAATGGAATTTATTTTAAGGCGCACCCAGCTTTCAAGTTTTAATATATCTGTACGTACTATTCTATGCCAAGAAAGTTAAAGAGAATATTGTGGAAGCAAATCTACAACATCATCAGCAGCGCTACTTTTCCGTTACCCCTCTCTTAGTTCCTCCATTATATCTGACAAATATTAATAAAATCAGGATCAAAAGTTTCGCGAGAATTCGTTTGACTCTACAAATGCAACGCATGAATGTATTCTAAAAAAGTCTTCCCAATTTGCCTGAACTTTTCCTTTATTAAAAGAATCGCATTCGGAACAACTAATCCTATGGACGTCCTAAAATTAGTTAAGGAACGCACTATCTATATCTAATCTATATCTATTTTTGTTTTCTAAACTAGATCCGATAGCCTATGGTGCTAGTATGCAATTGCTTCTCTTTCAGTCATAACAATCACAGTAAGAGTAATAATAATATTCCAAGTCATATTTCAAGAAGCAATCTCCAACTAAACTGAAGAGAACCAAATTTTGCATGTTCGTCCGTCCGTCTGCGTAATGTTTATTATAAACGTTTTCTTGGCAAATTTGTAAAGCAATTTGAAATGACCTCAGGTCAAAGGGTAAGCCTATTTCGCCCACACGCCTATGCAACAAAAACAGTGAACGCCTTCGCTTTCCCCGTTGTCGTGTGTTACTTGTAAAGTACAACAAAGACGTGATATAAATTTTCATTTTTATTTTGAAAGTAGAAAAAAACAAACGGAGCCAATCCAACATTATAGAGAATGAAAATGTAGTCGTTTTCTTTATTTTTTTGTCTCTTTTAGGACAACGATGATGGGTAGAAAGTTTTCGGTCAGGACCGAATAAAATTTTCTTACTTGATTTTATTCAATTTTAAAATATAGATCACTAATCGATACCTATTAGCCATTACCACGTATTCTTCACGAATTTTATTCTTGTTCTTAAGGTACCTGTAACCATTTACTACGAGTCGTTGTGTCCAGATAGTGCTAAATTTATAAGCGAACAAGTTTTCCCGGCTGTGAAAAATGAACTAAGAGATCATGTTGACATTAAATGGGTACCGTTTGGCAAATCTACGGTAAGGAAAAGATACATACATATATAATGTCTTATGTATCCTATAAAAAACTGTAATTTAATGATTTTAGTATACAACTCAAGGATCAGAGATATTATTCACTTGTCATCACGGCCCTAATGAATGTTATGGAAATAAAGTACACGCCTGCGCTATAGAACACATTCAGGCCAGTTCATATCAAACAGAATATACTCGTGAATCTCTCATCTTGAATTTTATTAATTGCATGATGAAAGCTGGCAAAAATTTTCCAGATAATGTTTATCCTGGTGCAAAATGTGCTCGAGAAAGTCATGTCAGCAGCTGGGAGAATATTCAACAGTGCGCTAATAGCACCGACGGTGAACGATTACTAATGGCAAATGGCCAAGTTACAAATGCCTTTCAAAATCCCTTAATCAGTGTACCAACTGTCGTCTTTAAACAAGTGAGAACATTATCAGTATTATAATCTCTCTGTAACAAAATTGTGATTGTTTTGTCATTAACTTGCAGCAATACGATGCTAAAGTGAACATGCGTGCTCAAAATGATTTTCTTGGTGCTTTGTGTAAATATGTGCCTCAACCTCAGCCAAAAGTTTGTGAAGCCATTAGCTCTGGCGTGAGCATAGCAGTTGCTCCTCTCCTGGTTTTATTTATTTATTTAATTCAAATCTTGGCTTAAGATTTGAATTTTTTTTTCTTTTTTTTTAAATTAAAAATTTTCAAAATTTTTGTCTCACCTTACATTAATTGGTCTAACATAAAAAAAAAAAAAAAATTTGAATACTTTGAGTTATGGTCTTTACATTGCGTATAATTTCTGCAATTCCTGCATCTATATATCTAAAGTTTATAATCCGTCCAGAAAAAGCCTTGCAAAGAATATAGAAAATGCTAAATATATATAAGAAACATAGTTTCGCTTATAAATATTTATGTAAAAATAAATTTTAAAGTGCAAATACACATACATACATATTCTTCATTTATATATTGTAGTAGTTTTTAATGTTGAAAAGTACAAGAAATAAAAGAAAAGAAAATGACACGCAAAACACGCGTAAACACGCGTTCATTAATCTAAGTTTAGGGCAAGGGTATAAGGTAGAGTTCATGCGGAAAAGGTCATTTGCTATGACGGTGTGGCTTATTACCTCACAATTTCAATTTCACATAATACACCAACAACTTTTATTTATTCGAAAGTACCGTAATTCTTTAAAAATACAAGCGATGCGTAAAGACGAAGTCATTGCGTTTGATTTAGACTCCGTCCCTAAATTGCTTGCTTGTTCCTTGCTTAGCACGTTGCTTCCAAGGCACGCTTTCGCTACAACATGGTACAACAATTGCCACAATTGTAACACGATTTCTGTACAACACGAAGTCAAACAAGTGGCAATATTGTGATCGAAACAGGCCGACCATTAAAAATATCCTCCACCACTTCGCTTAGTACAGTTATTCACTTGTGTTTGTAATAATACACTAAAAATTACGCAATATTTTCATGAAAGCCCGCAAATTGGAGGATGTGTAAAATCCCACATGACGTGAACAAACTTCATTTACTTTCTAAAAATTTAGTTGTCTTTCAGTTTCCATCGTGAAAAACTAGGATATAGACTTTCCCTCCATATATTTTCGTCCATTTTCGTGATAACCCCTACATATGTTGGGGTCGAAAAAATAGGCCCATGAGATCCAAATTTTCTACCATTAATTTTTTTGCTAAATTTCATAATAAAGTTTTATAAAGATTTACATTGGCATATAAAGATTTACATTTCCTGAGGTTCTTTACATGTGATGGTAAAAAATACACCTACTTGGTCCAAATTCCGCAAGCTGGATTTCTATGTCACTTTTTTTATTACGAATCGATTTTCACTTAGGCATATCAAATATTATTATTTTTTACCATATCTTTATATTCAGTTTTCGTAGGAGCGGTTTTACCAGACGGGGTTCACAAAATCGTCACAGCCAAACCACATTTTTGAACATAAATTTTGAATGTCGAACTACTATTATACAGCGAGTTTTGTCAAGAAGTTTTGAAAATTGCGATTATTTTTCGTCTTTTCAATAGAGTTCGTCCTTGGGTCAAAATACGCTACACTGAAGCAAGTTTCATTAGAATATTAAACACAAAAATACATGGATAGACCTTAGACGGACATTGATAAATTATGTCGTTCTACATGATATTTTACATTTAAATAAAAAAATTTCGTATAACACAACACGATGCGAATTAAACGTGTTAGCCGAGGGACGCTTGTACATATTCGCTGTTCGGAAAGTCACCGGCCTTTATAGCAACAATGAATTACGTTTATTTCAAAATTGAATGCTCCCTTGATACCTTTAACAATTTTCACAGATTATCCAAATTGTAGAAATCGAAAGTCGTGTTCTGCAAGTCAACAAGTGAAAGGATGAAACAACTTGTGAAGAAATTCGTGTCAGCCTCTTCTATGGATATTATTTTCATCCTAATAAAGCGTAAAGAGTTTTGAACAAAGTGAGTCGGAACTTATCTAATGTACTAATGTAATGTACGGTTTTACGAAGGTAGGCATACGACAGTTCAGGAAAAATGAAGAAAGAGAAGCAAAAATTGTTTAACGTCCGTCTGATCACTTTTTATCTAAAAATTCTGCTTATGTATATACGCGTATATAATATATTCTTATATGTGAAAACAAGTAAGAACATGTAGACGGGCAAGGCCGATCATTCAATACCCTACCCCACATTGTCTAACAGAATTCTTATTTGTATTATAGAACACAAAAATTATATCTTGTTTCTATATAAAAGCATATATGTCATATGCGTATTTATAGGGAATCGGGCCCAAAACGCAACCCAGTGTAGTACAAGCTTAATTCTCACATAGAGCAGGGCGCAAAAATAGGCGTAGTTCGCGCAATTTTCATGACTATCCTTATTAGAGGAGGATACAAAAAATAGGCCGAGATGGTCCAAATTTGGTACAGTTTATTTTTTTTGATGTTAAATTACTTTTACAATTTTTAATGCTACAAATTATATCTTTTGTCTTCAGTTTTCGCTATATGAGAGGGGGTTCAAAGATTGCCCCAGCCGGTCCAAAGTTTTTATACCTATTTACGATGCCCATATACTACTACTTACCCACCTTTGTCGAAAAAATATGAAAATTACAAATTTTTTCCATATAACGAATTTTCTGAATAGGGCGTTGTATGGTGAGTGGTCGAAAAAGTGGACCGATTCGAACCATTTTCAATAGCATTTATTGCGATTGGGTCAAAACACGTCACTGTACCAAATTTCATCAAAATATCGCAAAAATTGCGACCTGTAGTTTAGAAACAATTTTACATGGACAGACGGACAGACAGGCTTTGATCTATTCAGTACACGATTCTGAATCGATCGGTATAATAAATGGTGGGTACACCTGAAGCCCTTCTACGTGTTACATATGACCGCTCTAAGTTAATATACCCTGTACCATAAGTGACGTGGGTATAATGAATGCGGTAATAAAGAGCAACGAAGGCGCTAATAATTAGTGAACACAGCTTTCATATTGATCAGAAATAATGAAAATGTGTTAAAATTTTCATTATTTTTATAGAAACTGAAGGCAAACCTGCTTTTTTAAGATCAAATCAATGTGTTAGGTGATGTTGGAAAGTTTTAGCGGTTTTTTCCGCGGTTTCGAGCTTCTTTTCGCAACCTTCTCTTTTTCTAAATGATTCCAAACTATCATGTGCTTGATGTTTAGCGCCTCCGATATTTCCTGAGGGCTAGCGTGCTGGTGTTGCTACACCACTCGCAAAATTTCATCGACTTTTTCAGTGATTGCGAGGTGCATCTTTGACATCGAAATTTTCGAAACTGAATTCTGAACAAACCAATCTTGGCTCGTTCGTTCACGCAGAGCATTCTCACCGTACTCTTTACAAATTTTGTTTTTTTGCACCGTTTTTACCTTTTTTATGGTAAAACAGCATTACATAGCGTATTTTTGGACATATTTTGAACGAGCAAAGAATTGGAAAACTGTCTTCATAAAAAATGTAAGCTGAAATGTCACATCTTAAGCACATGTTCGTTTGAGACAAGCAGGCTAGTGGTGCCGGTTTGTAGGCATCAACACCTCATCCCGCGGGGAATTTTCTTTATGACCCATTATTATTCTCAATTAGCGCGAACAGCGAAATCGATTTAGTTATGTTCGTGCTCATGTCTGTTTATTGAATTCTTTTTTTTTTCATTCAGTTTTTCTATCACGGAATCATTGTTTAATAGAATTTTTTTTTTAATTTATTTTATTTACCATCTGCCCATAAAGTATAGTGAGTACATTTTATGAAATTGCTATTAAATCTTCTTCTTCTTCTTTCTTTTTTAAGCAAAATGTTTATCTATAACCTTTTGCCCCGCTTTGTAACCTCGTCCCGCTATTAGGGAAAAGAAGTTGTAGAATTTTCCAACACGATGTATAAGTAAAACCCTTCTTCCAATACTAACTAAATATTAAAATCGAAAATCTGCTAAATATGTCCGTCAGAGTTCGTCAGTTACTCATTACCAGAATTTGCATCCAAATAAAACGGAGATAAAATAAAAATTTTTTAAATATACACACAAGGCTTATAGAGCTCTTTTTATACCCCACTTGTAGTACAAGGATATATTAGATAGTTGTAGTTGGCATGTATGCCGATCGATTCAGAAAATGATTCTGATTGAAGCTTCCCTCCCCTTTCCCCGTGTGTCCGTCTTGTTTTTTTGTGTTTAACCTACTGGCTGCAAATTTTTGAGATATTTTGATGATGTTTGGTATACTGGCGTGGTTCAGCCCGAGGATGAATGCTATTGAAAATGGTTTGGATCAGACCTTTTTTTTGAAAAAAATTGCATCTTTTAAAAGTTTTCGTCAAAAGTTACTGAGTAATAATAGCCTTTTGACATTCTAAATTGGAGTGTGTTTTAAACACTCCCACACAAACAACCATTCCTACGAAAACTGAAACTTTATACGATATGAAGGTCTAATTATCATGGTAAATATCATGGTGAAAATTGGTTCCTAATATAAAAGTAAAAATAGTAAAAATAGCAGGAACCAATCTTATCGAATTTGGAGCATCTGTGTCTATTGCTTGGATACCACCAAGTGGTGGTTTGGCTATGCCCAAAAGGACTAATTGTTAAACTTTTATGATAAAAATTTGTTCACATATGGACCAAATTTGAATTACGTGGATCTACTTCTTGGACCTCACTAAGACTTCTGAAGAATAATAAGCCCTTCAAAAAGAGATTTAATTTTTAATACTTTATGATGAAAATTGGCCCATAGTAGCAAAATTATCAAAAAAATTAACAATAAGGAATTTGGATCACCTAAGTCTAGACACATATTTTATTCTAAGCTTGTCCGTCTCTCTGTCTGTTTTTGAAATATTCTCATGAAATTTGGTACGCTGACCTGTGTCGATTCAAGAACGAATGCTATTGAAAGCACATTGGATCGCATCATTTTTCCGGCCCGCTTCTCCTTGAACAGTTTACTTTCAAAGATTTTTATATGACAAAAAAAATTGCAACATAAATCGCTAAGTAACAGTATTTTGTCCTTCTTAGCGTATACGAAATATTTGGATCGTTTAGGGCAATCGTTATTATTGAACTTTCATAAGGTGAAATTCTCGAATGTTCAACATTCGAGTTTCCATCCGAAGTTTGTCCTTAATAGTAATTTGACGTAGAAATTAAACTTAACAAATTTGGCTCATGTAGATCTACTCCTTGGATCCGTTCCCATATAAGGGATAAATTTGTCCATAGCAGCAACTTTGATAACAAAATTAACTGGACCAAATCTGAACCACCTGTGTCTATTTTCTGTACTAAATTCTAGATAAGATTTTCCGTGAATACTAAGCATTTTGGTGAAAAAACCTAATTTTTTAATATTTTGTGATAAGAACTGACCCATAATAGCAATTTGGCATAAAAATTATCCTTAGGAAATTTAGATCACATAAGTATATGTCCTAGACGCCGTCATACAGTATATAAGAGTTTTCATGAAAGGTAAGCTTTTACGTGGCAACAAAGTCTAACTTGTAGCTTTTTATGACGAAAATAGCAGAAAAATAATAAAATGTTTAACAAGTAAATTAAGTTTGCTAAAATTGGGTCACGTGGCTTGGCGGTTTTGGGATGCCTTCAAGGGTTTTCACGAAAAGCATTCCTTTACGAAGGCTTTGATGAAAAGCACGTCTTTACGAAAATGAATTAATAATAAAAAGGGTTTACTTCTTTTCAAGGGAATTCATGTTGGTACAGCAATGCTCTTCACGATGTCTTTAAAATTGGGGATGCGTACGTTGAACATAAAAATACATGACATCCGATATCAGGCAGACATATGGACAGACAGGCTTTAATCGATTCAGAATATGTTTCTGAGTACGGTAAACCGTGGGAACTGAGATAGACTTAATATATCACACATGTGGTGTGGGGCATAAAACCTGTAATATTCTTGTTCTGAAACACTTCGCCCCTAAGGCAACTTTTAATGTGCAATCAATAAAAGCAACCGTCGGACATCTACTTATAATTACAGTATAAAATATCTGCCCTAGTTTTTGAAGTATATCAAGAGTTTATTCCGTTGAAATGTAATCGAATATCTAAGAACCAATTACTGACTTTCTGGTGACAAACGTAAAATTGGCGAATATTTCCTTATTATTTAAAATGGTCTAACGTTGTTGTCATTCAAGAGGCGGTCCTAGTAATGGCAAAAAAACAAGATAGTGTTTACATAAAATAAAGAAAAAGGTTTGTGGAACTTACTATCTAATAAGCACAGAATCTGATCAACAGAATATGACCTTGTTTATTTTCCCCTCATCTCTTATATGGATGGCGCTTGTTTGGTGAATTTCAGATCGTATGGCTTTTGTATTTACAATGTGTCATCAGCAAATTAATTCTGTTTCTTTCCATTTCGCACTTTAAGTACCGTTTTTTTGTGGTTCGATGTGATAACACAAACGTATGTGCATGGTTTGTGTATGCATAGGTGGGTATTTAATTTTTTTTTCGCACATATAAAGGATGAGAAATCCGCATAGATAAACAGCTGGCTCTGAGTACGTTAATAAGTAATATTATCAAGGACGGGCACAGTGTATCGTTACCATGAGTGTACTTAGATGTACATTTTCGTAATGCATTAGCTGCGTTAGAAGCTTTTTATAAATGAAAATCAATTTTAGATCCTCTCACGATAGCTGTAGGGCAAGACCTTATATGGTGTATATTCATATTTTTTTTTTTTACTACGAAAAATTTGCTAAGGTTTTTATTCTTCCGATTCATAAGTATATTGTACTTACTCCTGAGTCATTTGCAAAGTCGAAAGAGTAGCAAACCACGAGCCACGAGCATATTGGAAAGACCTTTCTTTACTAGATATGCGGGAAGCACGCTTTACCCATTTGAAAATGGAAAGGCACTTGAAATTACTCTGAAATGATTTAAGCGGCAA
The DNA here is from genome assembly GCA_000688715.1 of Glossina pallidipes. NCBI lineage: Eukaryota > Metazoa > Arthropoda > Insecta > Diptera > Glossinidae > Glossina > Glossina pallidipes. The sequence continues at coordinate 826,336 of KK499884.1, forward strand.
CGTTAAGGGATTCAAGTGTACATATAAGAACTTCATCGACAACATGATCAGGCATGTTCGATGCTAAGGATTGGGCAACAACGTAAAGCAAGTCGAAATTGTACACCGAACTGTATGATTCTTTCCGTTACATTAGCACATCGATGCCATGCTTTATTGTTTCACTTAGTTTTAGATAATCATCTCACACAACCTGCAAAAATTTCTTATATTTAAAAAAACACCTTAAGGTATGCTACATAAAAAATATTAAAATTTAAGTTTTGAGTTTAATTGAATCATTTATTAATGTCTATATATAATATAATGCTATATATACAGCAAATAAAAGATATATATACTTAATGCTATCGTTCGAATTTAGTATTGACTTAAATGAAAATATTCTTTTCCAGCACTTAGGAGTATCCGCAATATCTTCAATTTAAGTTACATTTTTCGCTTTGCAGACAATTTAAAAGCGTATGCGGCGACTTTGTACACAATGCATTTATTTATCCAATTTTAAACTCCAATTAGATGAAGATGCCACCGTAATAGCTTTCACAATAAATTTTTCTTTTCCATTTTATGAAACCACTCAACACACAGTACTTTTCACCTAACGGAGCGATTTGCTTTTCATACCCTACACCGCTTATGTTGCAAGGGTAGATTAAGCGTGTGCGGACGTATGCAACACCCAGAAGGGTTCTAGGTAGACCAAGCTTTTATTTTATTATACCGATCAATTCAGAATCATTTTCTGAATAAATCTACACATGTCTGCCCGTCTAAATGTCTGCCCATGTATTTTTGTTTTCACGACCAAAATATTGTTTTAACCCTAACCTTGGCATGCGCTCATTTTGAGTCACTTCTGAACTTTGAAGCATTCGATTCTTTCGTATTGCTTGTCGTAAACAATAGTAGATTAATTATTCGCAAGATTTTCATAAGTGATTGAGGGTCGCATCGTGATATGATTCGTTGCAAAGGAAAAACCCTGATAAGATCGGTGTGAAAATGTGATTCTTTAGGTCGCAATTTAAAGGCATGGTAAGATTGGATTGCTTGTCTGGTGGTGACGACTTTCAAAAATGAGGTTTTTTAAAACAAAACCTCTTAAGGGAGTGTAAGAAAGTGTGTAACGGCGAACGTAGTGCAAAATGCTAGGTTGCGAATGCGGGCTTCTTCAACATGCAGACATTGTTTATCTCCTATTAATTGTTGTTTACTGATTGAATAAGTTGTTTTAGTAGTCTTCTTCTTCTTATCGCAATAGTTTAAATGTGTGAATGTGTGTGTGTGTGTGCGTGTGGGTGGCGCGACTACTAAGACGTATATTTTGCACCAGCCACTCGCGGGTTCTTGGTAGAACTGGAAGTGTCAATTTTTACTCTTGTATTAAATCCTTGATCGTTACAAGGGCTGGTGTCTCAAAGACGTATTCTTCTTTGGAGGCGCCTTCTTGTTTTCTGATAGGCGAAATGAGTTCTCTCGTCACGAATGTCTTTTAAATTATTGAACTTTTGGTATTCGAAAGCATTCGCGAGCAAATGCATTACGGCAATCGGGTACGAAGAATATGGACTGAAAGTGCTCATCTGATATGAAAAATAAATTGAATGAATTCTCTAAGTTGCGGGTGTAAAGAATATGAGTTTCGAACGATTCACTAATACGCAAAATATGGTATGAAAGTTTAACCGGTAAGAAGCAATCTGTTTCAATTCCTTAACACCAGGTGAGTATATAGAAACGACCCTACTGTCTACGTCCTTAAGGAATGGATATTGTGGGATAGGAAGGTAATCGTACATGATGAGGTTTTTGAGTTTTTGCTTGTGCAAAGAATTGATTTTAATCTCTACTCTCACAAGTTAATCAGATTGTGGCAAGCGATTAAGAAAGAGTGGCTAGAATTAATCAATAGAGAGAACGTAGCATTATACACACACACACACATACATTTCAAATGACTGGTCAAAAGTTGAAAGAGTTTGTCTGTCAAGTTTTGTTGCCTCGACAATATAGCTCGGATCTTGCTCTGTTTCATTCCCATTTGTTTTGCTTACTGGCCAAAAGGGTGACAACGAAGAGTTAGAGAGAGAATAAGTTCCCAAACAAGTAGTGATCTCATGTCTTTACTGTCACTTCGCAATGACAAAATGTCATAGATCGTAGGGGTCATTATGTATTTAAATAAATTTTTTAATAAAAAATTTTGGCAATTCTTTGAATATAATTTCCTGCACTTATCATATTCGTAACTCGTACGATTCCATGCATGCATTGATTGCACACACAAACAAATAAAAACAACCTAAAATATTTGACATTGGCTTACAATATTGAATTACCTTAAGTTTTGATATAATAATCGTAATAATTAAATCATTTTCCATTTCATCAGTTTACAATACAACGGAAAAATTTCCTTTTCCTTCCAAAATGTCTTAAAACGGTCAGATGTGGTACCTGCTAGCCAGAGAGCACAATGTACAGTCAATGGCACAAGTGTACATGCATCCTTCAGGTTTTTTCGATATTGTAATAAGCGCTATTTATATCAAATAATCTGTCAAACCAGACTTTAAAAAAGAAAAATATAAGTAATTTTTGTAAACATTAAAAAATTTTGGGACTAGACACAAAACAAATAAGAAAAATATATTGCCCTGCGACCGAGAATGCAAAAAGGAAAAATATAAATTTGCATACTCCGTAATATTGGGTGGGTGTGGTCGAATTTTTCTATTTTTGTAGAATAGTTTTGTGAGCATTCGTATCATGTATCTGCTGTTGTCTACGAGCAACGAGCAAAAGACATGGAATGCAAAGATGTTCGCAGTTTTGATTGCATAAACATGGGGGCGTTGTACGCGAGTTCTTCGATCTCTTTGGGTCATTTTCAAATTCTTTTGCAAATTTGTAGGGAATATCTGCTTTCTGGCCACAGATACGAGATAGTTGGTCACATGGACAGACGGACGAACTAGCAGACGGACATGCTTAGGTATATTCCGAATACGCAGCCAGCCAAAAATGTATATGCTTTATGTTGTGTTTAAAGCTTGCTTGCATGGGCATGGTCCATAGAGAGCACTTTCAAATTTTTGCACATTTACCTGCTGTGGTCTATAAGTAACGAGCAAAAACCCAAAGGAAGGTGTTCTCCGTTTACGTGGCACAGCGGGTCCCTTACGTGGTCCTTCGACTGCTTTGACCCATTTTCAATAGCAACCTCCGTGCAAGCACTTCCAACCTTTCCGCCAAATTTGAAGTCGACAACTTTATTTTTGTAGCCAGGAGTTTGTTTTTAAATGACATTATTGATAGACGGACAGACGTGCAGACTTAAATCGATGGGATACCCCTCACCCTTCGGTGATGGTAGTGAGAAGCGCCACTCTTTATACAAAGCTTTTTTTTATGTTTACTCATCTTGGCGGTTGCTCATTAAACCTTTTAGCAAAACCAAATGTAGATCAGCGCTTTCACATAAATGTTTCCAGGAAGGTAAAGAAAATGATAGTTTTTGATGATAGTTATGCGCAACATCGGAAGATTGTATCATTTTGTCACAATGTGTACAAGAAAAGCCAGAAGAAAGCTGAGGGAAGTCTGTATGTGTACTCTTTCTTTAGAATTCATTTCACGAACGCGCCCGCAGCACAACTGAGACCACCTCTATTTTCAAAGATAAAAACAATTGGATTTTTTGTTCATCACTATAGCAGATATAAAGATGAATATCTACGATACCTATACAAAAATGAAAGAAAAGTCGGCCACATCGACCGAATATAGAGAAAGAAAATCGACCATTGCCGAATATAATTTATTTACTTATTATACCCTACACAACTTGTGATGCACAGATTCAGAATCACTTTCCGAATCGATTTGAGCTTGTCTGCCCGTCCGTCCGTTTTGTTTCTTTGTATTTAGATATTTTGATGAAATTTGATACACTAACCTATTTTGACCCAAGGACCGACGTTATGGAATATCGGAGCATTGTTCCGACCACTTTCCACATATAATGCCTTACATTGGAGATCGTGATATGGGTAACCATGAGGTACTCTAGAGTATATAATGGTGGGCTGTGTTCCATTAATGTGCTTTTACTTGTTTTGTTTTTTATTTTGCCAGTTTGACGAAGATTTACTCGGTCGAGATCTATATGCATTTCTATAGTTCAGGTATTGTTTTTTGTTGTTTGCAGTCAGTGGTTAATAATATTTATCTAATCGCTGTCTTAAAGAAATTTTGATTTTAGCTTATCTTCTTCGTAGCATCAAGAAATTGCTAGTGGTGTGTGTATATATTTGTCTTTGGCTGTATGTTTATTAGTTTTTTTACCTATCAACCCACAACTTGAAATACAAAATTCGTCTCTAGATTAGACAGCAACAGTTTTTCAAGTTAATAAGGATAAACAAGGCATATTTATATGTATATATATATATGTATATATATGTATATATATATATATCTTTTATAAACTACAACGATAAAGCGCGAACAAGAGTAAATGCTGTAAATACACAAACTTACCTTTGATAACACATAGATGCGTGAATGCTATTTTTCTCTGATTGGTTAGAACAAGACAATTACGCGACAGATACTTTTGCGCGAACGTTTAGAGTGTTATCTATAAATAGCCACTGAACTATTCGTTTACCAGTTAATAAAATTTGAAAATTTCCGATAACAAGTCGTGTAATATTTGGTGTAGTTTTTTAACAAAAAGCATTTAGTTTGAAAAATATTTTTATTAAAAAAAATAAAAAAAAAAAAAAAAATATATATATATATATATACAAATATACGTATATATATCTATATAGACTTTTATTTAAAACCCATGTAAGTATTACGGTTGCTATTGACTTGAAAAACATAAATAAAAGTGCGAAAAGAAAAATTAATAATGCGAGCGTGGGAAATGGATAATAAGCAACGAATCAATGCAATAGTAATACGTGAAAACACTACACTGGGCCACGTTTCGCCATTAAATGCCAGGCACCCTATACATTACCATATGAAGACTTTTCCAAATAGAGTGTTTCATGGGAAGTGGTCGAAAAAGTGATTCGATCCGAACCGTTGTCAATGTCGCTCGTCTTTGGGTCAAAACATGTCGGTTTACGAAATTTTATCAAAATATGTCAAAAATTGTAACCTGTAAGCGGAACAAAAGAAAATAAGGCGAAGAGACGGACAGACAAGCTTAGCTCGGTATAATAAGAGGTGGGTACATCTTAAGGCGTGCCAGGTGTTGCCTACATCCGCACGACCTTAATATACCACAAGTGGTGTAGGGTATAAAAATGCGACTATCACACATAATGGATACCCTACTTAATGATAACACATTTTTCTTTTCCTTTCAAATTTTCATTTCATTTTATTTGCACAATAAATAACTTTTTTTATACGCGAGAGACCTTCTCCTAGTGTAACAATTCTGTGAAAGCTAAGCCCCTAACTTTGTAAGAAAAGTAGTACAAATTTTTAAAAGAGCCAATCGCTGCAGATTGAATGAAAAACAAGTAAGAACATTATAGTAGGGTAAGGCCGACCGAGCATTAAGTACATGTAATGTGGTTGGTTATTCACTCGCTTTGATAAAAATACATAAAAAATTACACATTATTTCTATGCAAAGCCATACCTTTCCTGAAGTTGGTCTGTTGAATCAAACCATCACCATAAAACCATTGGATCCAAATTTAGCAAGTAGTTAGGAAGCAGATTTCTCAAACTTTATATTATTTTTCAGTTTCCATCACAGAAATTACACTTTGTATCCATGTAAGGGCATACTTTTCACGATCCGGGCCGAGTCGTTTTCAATGGCATTCGTCCTTGGGTCAAAGCACCTCAGTGCACCAAACTTCATCAAAATATTTTAAAAACTGCCGCCTGTAGGTTAAACAAAAATTTACCTGAGCAGACATCAGACGGACAGACGGACAGATGCCCACAAAGGCTTAGATAGATTCGGAAAATGATTCTGAGTCGATGGGTGTAATGAAAGACGGGTCTGCCTTAAGTTCTTCCGGGTGTTACATAACGGTGTAGCTCATAAATTTTGCATGTAATTTATGAAACGTTTGCCATGTATTTCTAGGAGTTAATATATGCGGGGAGTAAATAAAAAGAGTTTTTCTTTATGAGTCAAAATATTCTTTTTCCAAAGTGATGCGGTAAGTCAAACACTTTTCTAACATTACGATGAATTCTTTATAGAGCGATGTAGAGAGGGTTCGAAATCCTTAAAATATTTTTAAGTTCCAGCATGAACTCATTTCCTTCCCCCAAGCACCATTTTAAGACTGACAAGCTGATAACAAACGTTAGGGATTAAATCTCGAGAAAATGATGGCTGAGGCAATAATTCCAACTTGAATTTATGCAAATTTTGTTCCCGTAGCTATGACAGGTAAGAGGTTAATGTTTCTCTTCCACTGAATGAGTAACACTTTGGAACACTGCTTCCCCAAATTGTCAAACACAATCACCAATATACTGCCTTTCAATTTCAGCTACTTCTCGCACTCGATATTTTTCAAATGTCGAAAATAGTTTCTGGTTTTTTTTTTCCTTTTCTCTTGTAACCAGATTTTTTGGTCATCTATTGGTGTTCAGTTTCATCGGTGTTCGCGTTATCGCTTTTAAAATCCGTATTACACCGGCAGATAAATCGGTAGATTTGGGATCTATTTGTCAGTTCTGGGAATTAGCGAACGTTTCGTTAAGATTAAAGCTTGCGTTTCATTGAGCAAACGCTCTCGCAATTAAAATTCTTGACAATAATTTTTTTAAGGTATAATTGTTTGCTAAAAAAGTTTTCTTTCAATTTATTAATTGAGTTGGAATAAGTCAACAATAGTTGACGTGTATTTCATTCATTTCGTTGTACGTGCTTTGTATATCCATCCATGTAATGAGAAGACAAATATAAGTTCATTTTGAAACTAAACCGTTTGCAAACTTTGAAAATTTGGTTTTTGAGTAATTGGCACAATAAGTCTAACGAAATGTTTGTAACGCATCGCCACAACGATATGAAAGAAGCCGTCAACTTTTTTCTAGACCAGCACATTAAATCCGACACAGTCCTTCCGTCCCTCCAATTATCCCTGGAAATGGAAAGTTTGATATCGAAAACCCAGGTCCTTGCTGATTAATTCATCCAGAATCTCGATTTGATCAAAAAACAAATATAAATAAATGCAGTTTGAACAAGAGTATCCTCCAAATTATTTAAATCTCGGGCGTACCATTGTGTGGCGAACAGCCAGTGTATCTAATGTTGAGAAACTTCACGAATATCAATCCAGGACTTTTATTGGCAACGTTTCGGGATTTCATGCAAAAGTATTCTTCTATGATGACTTGGATTTTCCATTCCATTCAACGCCTTTCTTCAAAATATCTTATCAGACGGAGTAATCAATCCTCGGCAGTCCTTTGGCCAAATTAAAAAGACATCGTATACTGAATCTTTCATCGGCACTTAATCAACTTTTGTTCCTTAAATTGTTTTAATAAATTTTTTTGTTGTTGTCGTATCTGTGTTGTTATAATGCTTCCATTGGGGAACAATAACCTCTGTTGCTTTCCTCATCTTGTCACAGCGTTTACTTAATATTTTTGTGGATAGAAAACACTATAGTAAGCCCGGGCCAGCAATGAATATCCTACGTCACTTCGGTTAACAGTTTTGTTCGTATATCATCGGGACTTTGTAAAATAAGGCCTTATGTTGCCGAAAAAGTGGGCCGATCCGAACTATTGCCAATAGCGTTTGTCTTTGGACAAAACTTGTCGATCTTCATTTCATTAAAATATTCCGAAAATTTCGACCTGTATATTGAACACAAGAAGGCAAGACGGGCAGACAGACAGACAGACAAATGTAGATCGGTTTAGAAAGTGACTGAGGATCGATAAGTTCAATGTACCGTAGGTGCTGCAGGATGTCATAGCATGAGCATGAGCTGAATTGTTCCCTGGATTTCCTTAAGTTTAGCAGACTCTCCAACACCACATATCTACCAAATATGTTTTATAATCTAACTTCGTCCCTTTCGTTACCATGTACGTTTTAATGTGTTCTCCGCGTCTCTGTTTCTTTACATTTCACTTTAATAGAATACGCTTTCAATATTTTTCCTTGAGTGTGCGTGCATTTTTTCTTACGTTTTCGAATTTCTTACCTGTGACAACCAACACATTTGCGCTTCAACATTGCTGTGGGGCTACAAATCTCTTTCGATTTACAATTTTACATAACATATGACATTTTCCAGCACTAGATGCTTATGCAGAGCATCAATGTTTCATTAAAAGCATATTACAAATCGAATGCTCTGCTTAACTGTGACGACATATGTTTGTTGTTTAACAAGGTGTTCCAATTAAAATTAGCCAATAAAACCTTCTTCGTATTCTTACCGAATGTCCGTTGTTTGCAAAAATGTTGATCACTTTTTCACTTGAAAAAGACATTTATTTTGGAAAGTTGGTAGAATATATTAACAAAAATAGATATATTAACAAAAATAGTTTCCATCGTTTTCTACAACATTTTACAATATGTTTGGCAACAACGGGCGTTATGAGGTCGAAAGAACTTATATTGGTTTGGCAGCAATCCACTCACCGATCCATTTTCGCACCTTTTCAAGTTTGCGGACCCGCATGCCAGCCCAGCCATGCGGCACCGATCTGAATAAATCGTAATCAGGAGGGACCATGCCTGCTGAGTGCGCTGGCTTTGGCAGAACTTCCCTTTCGCGCGGCACCAGTGTATCCTGGACAACTCTTGCAACAAGTAGCGAACAAATGGCATTTTCAGTCAATTCGTGTCGCCAACAACTGTTGAAACCAAAACCGACAATTGGGATATGATGGAGCACCATCACCCTAAGTCTCTGTATGTTACCCTGTGTAAAGGCAATAGCCACAAGGAAACTTAAGAGACTCTAAAGTCTAAAGTATTGCTACTCTTAACCGGTGTTCAATGCTGAATCGATCTAAGGATGTTTGTGTTTAAGGTAAATATTTTCCTGGCCTCCATAGGTTGGTATTGAGAAGCGGCCAAATCGGTCAAGGGATATGTCTAGAGTGCTGAGTTTCTCACTTATTACTCGTAAGCTACAATTGATCAATCAATTGCGTCCACCCAGAAATTTTGCTTTCATTTTTTTTTTTTTTTTGGTAGTCTTTTTTGGGTTAAAGGTTTGGGGATTTGCATAAAGTCACAGTCTAGTGGGGATAAAAGACTAGGTGGCAATTGAACTTTTTTGTTAAAGGATAACAGTCCTTTAGCAAGTTGAAAGAGGGCAATTTTTTGGAATGGAAGTAACGATAATAAAATGCTATTATTATTATAATTTTTCAGACCAACAAAACCATTGAGCACACAGGCCATCTCTTGTGGTATAGGGTATACCAAGTTAGTGCGGACGTATGTAACAGGCAGAAGGGCTTATTTTGTTATACCGATCGATTTAGAATTGTAATCTGAATTTATCTAGATCTGTCTGTCCGTCTAATGTCTGTCCATGTAAATTTGCATTCAAAACTCATGTATTTTGGCCATAAAGAGCTTTTTATGTTACACATTGGTAATAAATAAAGGAAAAATATATATATATATATATATATACATGTATATTTATTATTACTAAGTTTCCAGATCACTATTATGATTAGTGATACGCTACATCAGTTGCAGTACGGAATACATTAAGTTTATGCGGGCTTATGTAATACGCAAGAGAGCTTAAGGTAGAGCCACTTTTTATTACACCGATCGATTTAGAACATGATTCTAAGTCTGCCTATCCGTCTGTTAGACAAATTGCATGGTACACTGAAGTGTTTTGGCTCAAGAACGAATGCTAGTAAAAATGGGGCGGATCAGTCCACTAATTCAACCACTCCCCATATACTGCCCTATTTTGAAAGCTCGCTGTGTAATAGTATTTCGTCGTTCTAAATTGGTATGAAAAATTCGGTTCTGTCGGGGTAATTTTTTGAACCAACTCCCTTATACCCGTTTCTACGAACACAAAATCTTTATAGGTGTAATTTCCAACATTTCATAGTGAAAATTGGTTCACAATAGTAAATTGACTAAAAACTCAACTTTACCAAATTTCGATCACGTAGGCCTGTTTTTTGGATACCATCGCCTGTAGGATTCTCAGGAAAAGGCCAAAAAGGCCTATTTGTTAACGTTTGTAATGTTTTCATGAAAATTTGTTCAAGATGGTAATTTGAGATAAAAATTAAGTGGATCAACTTTGAATCACATGAATCTATTTCTTGGATTCGCCTCCATATAAGATGTCTCAAGAATAGTAAGCCCTTCAGCAAAAGGTTTAATTTTTAATACATTAATAATAAATTTGGAAAATTTGGATCTTATCATGTGATGTTATGCGAGCTTTCATAGAAGTGTGCCTTTGCATGAAAATGACGTGTAATTCTTGACGTTTTATTAACAAAACGATCGGGGGAGTTGGAGTAGGGTATTTAATTGTCAGCCTTGCCCAGCTATAATGTCCTTACTTGTCTATTTCTATCAAAGGCAGTCAGTCAATTTCGCTCACTGCGTTTTAGTTTTTTCTTATTTGTTCATACATTTTTTTTGCATTATTATTTATTTGAAGCTGAAGTTTATGTTGAAGTTTTTTACTTTGAAAAATTTTTTCCTATTCTTCTTTTGTCAACTTTGTTTTAGTTTTGATTTATATCACAGTTTAAACGTAATCCCAGCATTCATCCAAATGTTTAGTTCGGCTTCTTTCGATGCCTTTATTTTGATTTGAAAATACAAACAGATACAGACGCTATGGTGGGCGATGGCCGATCATTAAATATCGTACACTAGCCCGCTGGTACAAACAAAGTCGTTCGATCCGAATCATTTTTCGTCAGTGTGTCAAATTTCATCAACAATATCTCAGAACTTACGGCCTATAGGTTTAACACAAGCAAGAAAGACAAACGAGTGGAGAGACAAGCGGACAGACAAGTTTAAGATCTTCTGGGTATGGTACACCTTCCCACAAATTTAAAAGTCCCCGTTACGACAAGTGGTGTAGGACATAATAGGGCGCTACAATATATGTATACATGAAAGTTAACATTGTGCCATGTTCTTATTTGCATTCGTAGTCTGATCTTCCCTCGAAAGTCATGAAACATTCTATAACCATTCTTCTTGCTCTTGTTTGTACAATGTGCCTGGCCGCTCATCAAAGTCAAGCAAAAAGTAAGTACTGCGAATATACATACAAAACTCGCTCACTCTTATAGACTGACAGCACATATCTTGAATGAGATAAAATTTAATTATACATCCTTACGTGTTTAAAAAGATTTTATTTTGACAAAAAAAAAAGAAAAAACAAAAACCAATCAGGTTTTATACTAATAAATAAAATCATGAATTCTTTACTGCATCGTTACGAGTACGAACCAATGCATCAAGTGGATGATTATTCATTTCTAAGATCCGTCAAATCAAAATCGAAATTTCATGTTCTGCAAGTGTTAAGAGATTCCCAAACCACCATTACGTGGACATTCACGTAGAGCGTCCAATCAGTTTGCAAAGATAGTCATTGAAAATTTGTTTCCTTCCGCAATGCCGCCGCCTTAACCAAAGCATTTTTTAATAAAACCAATAATGAAGCCTTAGATGCTAGTACTTTAAGTATTTAGTCTTGCAATTTATTTCTCTGGCTAAACTAATAATAATAAGGACAATATATCATTTAGGGAGGTAAGGCCATCGTGAAAGGAGGGATTTTTAACACTTTTTTGGGATAGAAGGATAGCAGAAGAAGCAGAGGAAGAACAATAATATTCGGGGAGTTCGTTCAGTACATACATCGCGTTCAAGTACTAGAAAAAGGAATTATTTTAGAGAAATATTAAAATGTGGTAACACCGGAGTCATTCTCTGGGGAGATCTGTAGCAAGCGGCATAAGCAGTTCACTTAATCTACATTTGTATAGCAGCTGAGATTCCTGTATATAAAAATACTGATATTTATGTGATTGACATCTGTCTGGTCGGGTGAAAAAGATTAACTTCTTTCTGATCAAAGCAAAGGCATTCTTTTATCAATGAAAAATTTTAAATTATTGAAAAAATCCGATAGCACTCCTAACTGATCCATTCAGTTTTCTGGATAGTACTAAACTCCAACCATATTGCCATCTATGCGTCAGACCGGAGACTTATTGAGTGATGCCGCGTTATATGCGTTTTATGGTATGGCGTTTCAAGGAAAACGCATTACCGCTATACGAGTGTTTCCGAGAAGTCAAAATTTTTTTATGTTCTTTGTTCTACATTGCAGAAGGTTGTAAAGCTTATGGATACGCTTGCTATGGCGGCCATGGGAAGCGTACTGTCTTTGACGCAGTAGAAATGGAACAGAGCTTTATAAGCTCTCCCGACGCCGTCCTAATGTTATATTCAAATAAACCAAACCTACTTCATGCGAACAATAGACAAGTGGGAGAACAGGGGACTCCGCCATTACAGTTGATGAACATTCTAAAGCCTTGGGTACGTAGCAAATAAAAACAATCTTCCCAACGAGTAAGATTTAACCATAAAATTTTAAATTTCAAGAAATTCAAATAGAAGGCATGTATTATTTAAAAATCGAATTCAAATTTTTGTTTTCATGATGCGTGTGTGTGAAAGTTTTGTCTTACGTGCGCAGCCTGCTGCTAATACGCCTTTTGTAGTAAGAGTATATTGGATGTACAACACCATGAATGACTGGCTCTCTTATCGCACTGATCAGAGCCAAATCATTTTCTGAATGGCCCTGAGCTAGTCTGTCCATCCATCCTTTCTACGTCTGTCCATTTGTGTCTATATTCAACATAAGGATCGCTTTTTCTGAGATATTTTGAAGAAATTTGATGCAAGACTATTGCAACGCTACTGATAATGGATCGTATCGAACTTTGAACTTTTACTTTAAAAAGGTATTGCAGGGGAAAAACTTGCAATTTTTAATATTCTTCGAGAAAAAACCATTGAAACGAAGTTTTCTCGTACATTAAATTAATGCGGAACTTTGGAAGGGCAATGCAACCATTTTTCCATGTCTCTTCCATATAAGCATGTCCTCTACCTGGGGGAAGGTATTCGAGTCTTTAGTACTCCAAAATAAAGATTTGAGACCTGACTATGTATATTACACTAAGATTGAACAAACGTAATTCCATCCCATATAGAAGTTTTTCTATGAGAACTAAGCCTTTACACAGCGACATGCTGTAATTTTTGGTATTTTGTAACTGAAATAATACGGATTATGTTCATTTGCGCTTTCGTTTCCTTTCAACAATAAAAACTAAGACTTAAACCGGCAACAATGTTTAATTTTTAGTGTCTTATAAAGCAGCTAAGCCTAGAATCGCCTCAGATAAAGTTATACCACTTTAGTATTTTATAGTCGGCCGTGTCCGAGTATAATACTTTAACTTGTTCTTTGTCACATTCTCTCTAGGGAATCTCTAAATGCAACCAAACTTCCCTTTAATTAGCCCAACATTTGGTGAACCGTTAATGGTTTATTAGACCTAACACTGAAGGATACTGGATATGTTGATTTTATCAAACAGCGTGCAACACCCTGGACATAAAGTATGAATATTCCAGATCAGCATCAAATTCTAAACCGATTTACGACGGTGTTTCCCTCTGTCCGTCTCCGGTGAATACTCCCCTGGTCGTAAAAAGGAAGTTATCTGCTTTAAATTTGGCACAAACATGGAAAGTTTTTTGCACATAAGCTGGTATTGAAAAAGGTCTAAATCGGGCAAAGGATAAGCACACACTACAACTTGACTTGAGAGCGCTACTGTTTTCAAAAATAAAAAAAATTTGATTTTTTGCTCGTTACTTATAAACCACAGTAGATACAACGGTTGCAGCGGCCGGGAAAAGGCTTCACAGACTATAGAGTCTACATATTATTTATTAGTATCAAATCTGAACCGTTTTAGACATGTTTGTTACGTCCTCTGTCCATCTGTTTATCATTAATTGCTGTCGTCGGTGTACTCATGGTCGCAAAAATGGAGATATCTGGCTCAGATAGACGACATAACTTTTCACTTTCATTCTGCAAAAGTAGAATAAATCGACCTAATATTCACCTAATATTTTATATAGAGTATGGAAATTCAATTTTTCCTTTTTTTTAGCCCACTTTAGAATGACGGTGATGGGTATAAAAGATTTGATTGCAGCCGAATGCACTTGTTCTTATAATCACTTCTATCTTTTTACTCTTCGTTTCATTGTTGAGGTATGTTTGGATCGAATTCTGATGGCATTTAGTCCAAGAAGCAACGCCAGGGCTTAGATTAAGTTCATTTAAACGATGCTATCAAGAAAACTTTTCGCAACATCTTGAAATGTGGGATAATGAGTAATAGAAGCTTTAACACGTTAACTATATATAATCAGCACTGCTTACCGAGCTTGCTTCTTATGCTACTTAATATCCTAAATATTTTTTTTTCACACCCATATTTATTTTGCAAAAACGTTTGCAACGCCAAAAAGGCAGCTTCAGTGCGTCCGTCTATTCGTCTGTCCATCTGTCTGTCTGCTATATGGTAAACACTCTCCCGTTCGCAACAATAAAGATGTCGCTTACAAACTTGCAAAAGAATTTGCAAATGACCCGAGCTTTTCAAAGGACACGCCTACGACACTCATAGGCCTATGCGAGAAAAACTGGGCTTTTGCTCGTTATTCATAATCCAGAACATATGCACCATATAAATTCCATTTCCATTCCATTTTTTTGGCTTTTCGAGGATAACGGTGATGGGCATAAACAATTCTTTCACGACCGAATACAGTTTTCTTCCTTGTTTTAATTAATCATGTACAAGGTCTTTAAGCGGCAGCTCTCTTTGAAATCGTTGAACAATTTGGTTTTTATGACTTTCCCATAGCGGTTTAGTTTATTCAGGAATACATTTCTAATAACATCTTCATTTTATAACAACACCTTTTACACCTCTTACGACACAACACTCGGAAGTCCGCATAATTGAAGCATCACAAAGTACAGGGAAATAAAATGTCGTAGAAAGAATCATAATACCCTTCAATGGAGGGGGCAAAGGACTAATGTACAATTAATTTGAAAAATTATTTTTTATTATTTACATCCACTCTTCTATAACTTTAAGTCTTCATAAAAAAGAAGAAGCAATTCTGAGTTAATTTCATTTTTGTTTTGTTGTAATAAATATTACGTTTTTTTTTTTTTATCACTTTTAGGTTATCCAGGCACAACGGAAACCTGCTAACCGTTTCGATGCGAGCGAATATTTGACATACGATGATATATATAATCGGGAACGCAGTTTAGCTAAAAACGAGAACAAATCCTTAAAATAAAAAGTGCATTGAAAAATTTTCACATTTTTATTGCTGAGAATGTTAAGGAAGCTTAAGGAACCTTAACTAGTATCACAAATGGGCGAATAATAATTGAAATTTTTAAAAAACGGGGCTGGAAAAATTTCGATTATTAATCGCTCAGAAAGCTAATGAATTTCTCTTTTTAGATTAATTTAAAGTTTTATATATAATTAAGAATCTTGTCTCATATGTGCTTTACATATCCATGTACGTATAGGTTTGTATAGAGAAAATATTTCCATATATGTACACACACATAAGTCATTTAGTTTTCGTTAATATTTCATTACACACAAACGCATAGCATAAGTAGTTCTTGAAAGTATGGATTAAAAACATCGGATAACGTACATAACTTTAAGCAAATATATATGTGAAATAGAAAATGTAATGAAAAGCACAACAAATACAAGTACATTTTAGTGCCGTTAAAATATATCATATAATAATTACATTAATGTATGTCATCGGTTTGTATATATTAATAAATATATGTGTACGGATGCGGGGGGCTTGAAATTATTAAAAAAATTATTAAAAAAAAAAAGTAAAAACAAATACCTTGCATTGAAAAGTGGTCGAAAAAGTGGACCGATCCGAGCCATTTTCAATAGCGTTCGTCCTTGGGCCAAAACACGTCACTGTACCAGATTTGATCGAAACATTTCAAAAATTGCGACCTCCAGGTTGAACATAAGAAAGCAGGAACGACGGACAGACAAACTTATATCAATTTAGAATCACTTTCTTTCTTTCCTTCATCACACTGCCTAACACAATTCTTATCTTTATTATAGAACACAAAAATTGGATCTTTTTTCTATATAAAGGCATATTTTTCAAGTGCGTGTTTATGGGGAAGCAGCCTAATATAGTACAAGTTTAATTCGTACATAGGGCAGAACCCAAAAACAGGCGTAGGTGGTCTAAATTTCGTAAAGATCATTTTTGTATGAAACTACTATTATGGGTCAATTTCGATCACCACATATCAAAACTTAGACTTTTCTGCCCTACAAAGGATCGATTTTCGTGGGATCCAAAAAATACGTCGACATGGCCCAAATTTGGCACAGTGAAGTTTTTTATTATAACTTACCATAACGATCTGATTTTCATCATGAAGCATTGAAAATTATACCGTTTTGGTCGGATGAGCTTCAGTTTTCGCTATATGAGCGGAGGTTAAAAAATTGCCCCAGCCAGTCCAAAGCTTATGCAGCAATTTAGAATGCCGAAATGCTTAGTCACTTAGTCACAAACTTAGTCACTTTTGCCGAGAAATTTTGAATATTACAACTTTTTTTCATATAATGACTTTTCTGAATAGGGCGTTATATGGTGAGTGGTCGAAGAAGTGGACCGATCCGAACCATTTTCAATACCGTTCATCACTTTACCAGATTTCATCGAAACATCTCAAATATTGCGACCTGTAGCTTGAACACAAATTGATATGGACAGACGACCGAGGGACAGACAGGCTTAGATCAATTCGGATTACGATTCTGAATCGATCGAGAAAGTGGATCTATCTTAATCCTATCTTAAGCTTTTTTTAAAAATGGGCGTGAAAATTCTGTTGAAGGGAACCAATAGCTCCACTTATTGATCTTAAGGAATTTTTTAAATGCTGACTTGTAAGACATTATCCTAAGTTATATTTGATGTTAACAGGGTGAGGCGGTGTGCTATGTGGCTCATCGAGTTGTCGATTGGGTACGTGATTGCAAGAAATACCGAGCGGCGTCCAAGGAGCTATAATTTAGTATCTATGGGTTGAGTTCTCGCAGGCTTCTTTAAACCTGTTAATCCATAGCAATAAACCCGAATCTATTCGCATATTAACAAGAAATATCGTGCTCGCCATTGGTGGAATCTGTTCAGATTTAGCGCGCAAAATGCCTAACAATTCAACAGTTGAATGATGTTATATTTAGAACTTAATTGCATCAAATATACTTCGAAAGAAAACAAGTAAGAAAATTATATTCGGTCGAGAGCGTATCTCTTATACCCACCACCGTTACCCTAAAAAAGGCAAAATAAGTAAAAGCATCAAATTTTCATGCTCTATAACATTAAGTGGGCGCGACTTATTTTTCTTATTTTTGAAATAAATGTTTTTCTCGCATAGACGCGTGGCCATTGTAGGCGTGCCCTTTAAAAACTTTAGCTCAGTTGTTTACTGAAAAATTCGTTTTTTTCGATTTTTGACGAAATTTTTGCAAAAATTGGAAAAAACCGAAAAATCCGTTTTTTTCGATTTTTGACGAAATTTTTGAAAAAATTGGAAAAATTCGTTTTTTTCAATTTTTGACGAAATTTTTGCAAAAATTTGAAAAATCCGTTTTTTTCGATTTTTGACGAAATTTTTGCAAAAATTGGAAAAATCCGAAAAATCCGTTTTTTTCGATTTTTGACGAAATTTTTGAAAAAATTTGAAAAATTCGTTTTTTTCGATTTTTGACCAAATTTTTGAAAAAATTTGAAAAATTCGTTTTTTTCGATTTTTGACGAAATT
>KK499885.1:0-32725 GCA_000688715.1 Glossina pallidipes
CGTTTTATAGAATTCTGTTAAGGGCTTAAGAGAGCTATGTAAAGAAATTTTGGTTTGTATCTTTGCTAGTTGTATTTAAATTTAACTTTACACCCATAAAAACATGCTGAGAAATTTGAAGAATGCTATGAATGAACGAAGGACGCAGGGGTGGTTTGCTGGATTCCTTTTCGAAAATTTCGATAGCGAAGATGCACCTCCCTCTGATCGACCAGTCACTCAAAAAGTCGATGAGATTTTGCATCTGATGGAGCAAGACCGGCGCGCAAGCTGTCAGTAAATAGCGAAGACACTAAACATCAACCACATGGAATCATTTGAAAAGAGCAGGCTAAAATTGAAGCACAAAAGGAAATCAAAAAACCACGGGGACCTTTTATATCACCTTTTGACCCCTTTACAAATATATATATAGGTTCCATATCTCTGAAGCTTCCCTCCGGGTTTTGCACACGTTTTGATAAGATGAAGTCCCATCCTTCGAGGGTGGGTATAAAAAGAAGAAGAACCATCGTGCTACGATTAGTAATGAAAAATGGCGAAGGTTAGACAATTGAACTACAAAAAATCATGATTGAAACTCGGTCAATGATCAACCACTGATGTCGAAAGCGGAATATATACTAAAATTAAACCATGTATTCTGCTTTGTGCGCGATCATCAGAGGGACATGTTTCTCAAACTTAATAGGAAACGTTATCAATAGCCATCGACGTAGTAGAACTAACCGTTCAAGGAAAAGAAAAAGCACCGTTAGTAGGCTACAAAAATTGGTTTCCACCGCAACAGTACCCGAACATATATTGAGAAAATTTGCCTAGCAATCTTTCTACCCACACTCCTGCCCCAAATGGCGAGTTGTTCTTCCAACGCGAAGTTTGTGTGCTGCCGGAAATATAAGGAAAAGTAGCGGAGTAACGATGGCCAATACCTCAAGTGACAATTAAATTTTATTAAAGAAATCCCCCAAAACTTGTAATTTCGAAAGCAGTTATCCTAAGTCCCGACTCAATAAGTCCTAAAACTGTTGGTTGCAGAAAAAATTCAAACTATAAGTTTTCGAATTCCAAAAGAAATGATTAGTAAGTAATTGACGAAACGAAGAGTGACGCGTCCGTCAAAGTAAGTGCTCATAGAGAGCACGTCCGCTTTGGTACTTCTCTGGGGGTTCTTCTAGCGGCGCAAACGTTATACACCGAAGTGAATCACACCTTCTCAATGCGGTCCATTCCACTGTCGTCTCTTATTGATAGTTGTCTAAATTGAAAAGCTATATACGACTGCATTAAAGTTTTGGGCTAATAAAGCTCCCCTCTCGCGCCCGTTTTTCGTGGAGATTTTCCTTCTTCTCCCCAAAAAGATTCAATATAACTATTTTTAGCATACCCCGCGCGCAATTATGTCTTGACAATTTGCAAGATTCGTTTAAAAGCATTTATCTTCTCAGCAAAAAAACGTAGCTCAACTAAAACTTATTTGTCTTTTACCTCGAAGTACGGATAATATATGAGCCTTCGTAAGCTAAAAGTTTTTTGGGTTATTGCCTTAGTTGCTGGTTGTTATGATGGCTGTTTTTGACACCATATTTCATGTTGAAAGCAATCTGCACAAAATTTCATCATGATTTTCCATTACTTTAACGTATTTGTGGTTGTGTTGCGTGAATGGATTTATTTTGCATTTGCAAAGAAAAATATTGCAAATCAATTTCAATTTTTCATCGTGAGTTTTGCCTGAGTGATGACAATGTCGGCATAAAAAGTTTACATTGATATGTGGTGGGCGTACAAAAGCGATCTTTTATTTATGAGTTGTGTACTTGGATTGCATTACTTGCACTAACAAAAATATCTAAGAAAATGAATTTTTTTAATAAGCCTCGTGGATAGACAGACACACGATTACGACGTCTTAAGGCTATTATGTCTTTCCTCATTTAATTTAATTTAATTTCTTTTTATACAAATCACCGGAGGTTGTCTAGGTTGGTAAGCATTCTCTAGGTCGCAAAACTTAAGATAACATATCAACCTCAAATTGGGCGAAAGCGTTGACAGGTTTTGCAGGTGGGTTATGCAAATGAGTCAAATCGAAGAAAAAAAAACCGAAGCAGAAGGTAAACTAAGAACACCTCTTGCTTCGGTGCTTTTTCGTATTTGCTTATAAATTACACTGCTAAAGATTTTCCACGTGCATTCTATGGATGCGCGTATACTATGTGCCTAAAAGTCAAAGGAATCCTTTACGATCATTCAGTATCATATTGAAATTTCACTTTTTTTGTTAAAACGTTCTCAGCATCCAGCAGGAAGCTTCACAGTACTTACAAAGAACATGAACTCTTAATCAGTCATGAGTGTGTGTCTGTGTGTCTGTCTGCGATACTCGCTCTCCCGATAGCAAAAATTGAGAAATTGCCTTCGAATGTGATGGAAGCATAGCGTGCTTTTGAAAATGGACCAAATCGGTCTAAAGACACCTGTCTAATGTGTAACTTCTGACAATACTTCTGCATTCTAGAGCCTTCGCTCCTTGCTCATGAATAAACGATAAATACGTCCGCGTGTAATCTACAAAAATGCAAAAAAATCAGCCACGCCCATTCTGCATAAAGAGTGTGGAAATTTAGTTTTGTACTTTTCCTTTAATCTTTTTTAAGGCAAAGGGGATGAGTGTGTTGTCTCACTGGGCCGCAGATAGAGGCAGACATCTGTAGTAAATAAACGTCAATCTCTGCCGTAAAGGCTTGACCTCAGCTTAAAGGGTATATAATATTCAGTCACAGCCAAGCTTAAATTGCCATTCGATTTTATTCAATTAAATTTTACTGCATTTTTATATCCTTCGCCGAAAGACGGGAACATGTATTTCGTTTGTTAGGAAGTTTGCAACAATTAGAAGGAAGCTTTAGACATTCACCTCATAAAGTACATACATATTTGATCAACTGTAAACTTTGAATCGTGTGGACTTTTCTGCCCGTGCGCTATCTATCTATCTGTCTGTATATCCGTCCAACGGGGCCCCTTTGCTTTCGAAAGCAAAAAAATGTAGGCTTTTGCTCACTACTCTTAACCTGTAGTGGATACAACGATGAAAATTTCCAGATATATTCTATTGGATTTGTGTGAAGTGGATGTGGAACACCGCAACAATGGGAACAAGTCATCCACAACTATCCAAGATTTTAGACTACTGAAGTTTTTTTCTTTTGTCGATATTTTACGAAAACAGAAGGTCGCGGGTATAATAGATTCGGCCACAATCGAATCCAATTTTTTTACTTATTTACTTTATATTTATTTCTATTTTATTTTTACATAAATGTGTTTCACTTTTATTATCGAAAAGTCTTTATGTGTTTATGTGTAATAACATATCCATGGATATATTATTATTGTTGTTTACTTGCTTGCTTGTTTATTGTTTGTTTAAGTGTGCATGTATACATATACATAAATATATATATATATATATATATATATAGATATGTATAACGTCGTTTAAAGTATTTAACTAGACATTTTTCATCTTTCACTTAAAGCGAAGATGACATTCTTTAAATGAAATTAACTAACTCGCTAACACTCTCCATTATAGTCATTTATTGCTGGCTCTTTGTTAGTCTTTTAGACAACCACAAGACATGGCAAAGCCATGTTTATATATAATCACACTTGAAGTTATTAATACCGTTACTAACAAGCGTACATTGCGGTTATCATCGCAATTGTTTTTCTTTTTTCTTGCCCTCTTAGTGAATAATGTTTAAATTTTATTTCCGAAGAATGTTAAGAGTTTTTTATTTTTCCATTTTTTAAGCAGTAATGCACAAACTTATCTTAACTCATTTTCCCGAATTCACATATGAAAAACTAATCATAGTATGAAAATGCATTTTTTCATGAATGCTTGTATAATTTATTATGACGGCACAGCAGCTCGTACAATAAAAGGGTTTTTTTTTCTAACTTACCTTAATTTTAAACGGATTGATTTTAAACTTTGCTTGTACCTTGAAGCAGTCAACCTTCATTAAAATGCGTCGAATTTTTACATTTTCATCAAAAAAAAAAAAAAAAAAAATAGTCGCGATTCCAGTAAAAAATTTTTTACATTTCCAAAAAATCTGTCATAAATCGAATATAAACTCGAGTAAAAAATTAGATTTAATTAGTTTGAATGGTTGAGAGTTGAAGTTAGTTAATGATGTGGCCAGATTTGGAAACATAGTTCCGAAGGAAACGCAAGTCCTCCGAGAGATTGATCGTATTAAAAAACAAGTAAGAACATTATAGTTGGGCAAGGCCGACCATTAAAACCCCTACACCACATTGTCTAATACGATTCTTATTTTTGTATGAGTCATTATGGGTCAATTTTCGTCACCACATGTGAAAACTTAGATTTTCTGCTCAATTTCCGTGAAAATCCCTATTAGGTTAGGATCCCAAAAATGGATCGAGATGGTTCAAATTTGGTACAGTTATTTTATTTATGTTGAATCACTATTATCGTGAAGCATTGAAAATTATGCCTTTTTGTCGCATAAACTTCAGTTTTTGTTATATGAACGGGGGTTCAAAAATTGGGCCAGACGGCGCAGAGTTTTTATACCAATGTAGAATGCCGCAAATACTACTACTTAGCCACTTTCGCAGAGAAATTTTAAAATTTGCAATTTTTTCCCATCTAACGATTCTTAGAAGAGGGCGTTATAAGGGAAGTAGTCGAAATAGTGTACCGATCCGAGCCATTTTCAATTGAGTTCGTCCTTGGGTCAAATCACGTCACGCTACCAAATTTCATCAAAACATCTCAAAAACTGCGACCTCTGGCTTGAACACAAATTTACCTGGACAGACATTAGACGGACAGACAAGCTTAGGTCAATTCAGATTATGATTCTGAATGGATTGGTATAATAAAAGACGGATCTATCTTAAGTCCTTCTGCGTGTTACATACGTCCATGCTACTTAATATACCCTGCACCACAAGTGGTGTAGGGTATAATAAAAGATGAAAATATCCCTACAAGTTTTTCAAAAAGCACATCTTTTATTTTTATTGGCTTAAATAATTCCGTAAATGTGTTTTCCTCGAGATACTATTTCTCAAGACGACACGCAACATAACTGCAATAATTTTCAATTTTTTCTTTCGAATTTTTTACTGTACCTTTAAACAACATTCTCCCGTGAGATATGTAGGATACGTTTGCTATGATTATTCAAATATTCTTACACCCTCCATCACCTGTGACGCAAGCATGTATTCAGTTAATGCAGATGTAGGCCACAACCAGAAAGGCTTGAGATAAATTCACCCTTCATTACATCGATGGATTCAGACATTGGTTCTCTCTGCCCTTCTTCATATCTTATGTTAAGTGTGCAGGCGGCAATGTTTCAGACGCATTGATGAAATTGCGTACATTGACGTATTTTGGTCCAAAGGCGAACGCTATTGAGAATGATTCGGATCGAACCACTTGTCGTATAACGTCTTACTTTGAATGTGAATAGCTATAGGGAAAGTATGTAATGATGGTGTACGTCCCACTATATTAAAGAGTGTCTTTTTCCTTGTCGAAAATTAAGCTTTTTCTTTAAAACGCTGGCTAATTACACAAAAGTTGATACTTTTAAAAATCGTACGTATCTCTCTAGATACAGGAAAGAAGCTCAAATGCTTTTTTTTCAAGTCGATACTCGGACTCTGCGTAGCGTACAGCAATTTAAGTGAACAGTGTCTCGTGAAAGTGACTCCGGTATCGCCTTTTTTCACGCTTTTTTTTTTAATATTACAGTTAAACCCACGTGTAGTAGTCTCGTCAGATATTATTACTCTGTTACCTGTCCTGCTACAGCGGGGTGTTAACCCTTAAGCAGTGACTTCGTCTTTTTGAGGCAAAGTATTCGTTCACAATTCTGGGTATTAATCTGGAATATTTAAAGGATAAAAAAAAAAAAATTCGCAAGGAAAAAAGCCTTTGTGTTCTCAGACACTTAAGCAAACTAATGTTGTGCTTTTGGCCGCTAAATGCAGAAGGAAAATGAAAGTTACTTCGTTTTCGTAAAACAAGCAAATTAACATTTATTTGTTGTTCATTCTCATAGTATTTTGTTTTAAAAAAAATGTTTTTGTTTCATGCCATTTCGAAATGCCATTTCCTACGAAATGAAATGAAAGGAAATTCAATGAGATTACAAATATATATAAAAAATAATAAAAACAAAATTGTAAGAAATCCAAATATAGTAAAAGTTTTGTACAGCGAAGCCGCGCAAGTTGAGGAAGATTGTGTTTATCAAACTTCTGTTTCAATTTTCGAAATCTTAAAGGCTCTAAGTAAACTGTTAAAGAGGTAGAGAATCTAAATTGGACCAGCATGTGAGTCTGTTTACTCATTGCAGATAAGAGTCTGTAATGAGGTTTCTGCTTTGGCTTAGGAAGCCTTTCATAACAATTTTGTCAAATTTAGAAAGACTCTAATAAGATTTTTATGATCACATTTAGCCTTTTAAATACTTATTACAGTCAGCTTAAACCTATGTTGTCGTGTGAAACGAAAGAATTTAAAAGAAATCGTTTCGGTATAATGGAAAAATACTACGTACCACAATTAAAAAATTGAATACTAATTAAAATTGCAATTGTATATCATATTTTCGGACAAAACAATATGTGCAATTAAATGAAATCTAGGCAGAACATTCTATTGCGAGTGTAAGGGAAAGAATTGTTATCTACCTTGACCTGCTTTCCAACTAAAATCCTAACTTACGCCTTTGTTAGTGTTTCACTCATTTTTGAAAAGTATGCAACGCTGTGCGTGGACAAAAACAGCGCCGCGGGCATGTAGCTTTTGTAAACTGTACGTTTTTGTGTCTGTAACTCTTGCATGCAGTTTTAGTTGATAGGATGTTTGTCCTCACGTACATTACACTAAATTAGACTAGACATTTATTGATTTACTTTTTCTACAAATACACATCAGGGACCCAAAAAGGTTTACATATTCCCGAGCGCTATTAGATTTCCAAATGGTTTATCAACGTTCTTCTGTCCATCCATCAGTCCGAGAGAAGGAGAGGAACAAACAATTACCAACTAATTTCATTTAAAATTTCATTTGAAATTAGTTGTTCCCCTTGAAAAAGCAGAAGTGGTCCGTTCACGACGCAAATAGGACTGAAACCGTCTTATTTTTCATAAAGCCAACTGCGACAAGCAATACGTCTTCTCTACAATGACGCATACAAAAACTGCCAAGATGCGGACAAAACAATATTGATGACCTTATGCTAGGTAGCGAGTCTATTTATTTGTCCATCAGTCCGTCTAGCCAGCAAGATATCTATCCATCAGCTCTGTGGCTAAATATCTTTCCAAAATTTATGAAAACTGCAAAATATTTCTTTTCAACAATTAACTCTCTAACTTGATTTCTGCTATCATCAGAGATCCGATAATCGTTCGATATCGCATTTCATTGCTTTTTCTAAAAGCGTACTCTAAAGTGCATTCTATTGCTTGCAGTGTTCGCAAGAAACTTTTCATCTTAAAATTTTCACTTAAATCCTCACATTCTCGGTTTTCTTTTGTGAAATTTTCCTTCATTCTGTCACATTTCCTTATCCCCTGTTATGTTTCTTGGCCAGAATTCGCAAGCTCGCAAGTAAGCAAGTTTTTAATGTTAACTTTTTATTTTCACCATATAACTAAGCGTTTGGGTTGCGTGTTATGCTACCATTTAGTGTGAATTTCATTTTATTTCCAGTCAATTTTGAACAAATGATGTTTATTTTATTGCTCACTAAATTGAGCAATTAAATGCATGGAGAAGCAATTGAATGAACGGTGTGCATGTTATTAATGATTAACACTTAACTTTACTTATGTTATGTAAAGTAAAATGTTTTCTTCTTTTTTTTTTTTGCTTTTTTTTGCTTTTTTTAACATCAGCAGTTTAACATCAAAATTATTATTATTGTTATTATTTATGAGGATATAGTTATTATGTGCTTTACCGATATTTATCATAAGTTGCTTACGTACCATAAACTAATATAGCGATAAATCCAATGGCAAAACTATCTAAAGCTGGATACAAGTGTATTGTAATTTATATAATTTTTATGTTTATTTTTAATTATATATGAATTTTTTAATATTCGTTTACAAAATATTTTTTAAATTCGTTTTGTTGTTTCTTTACTTCAATAAAAAGAAGAATATTTTCCCACGAATTTTATGATTTCTATTACGGTTATTGCAAGAAACTGTAAGAATGTGTTTAACGAAAAAAAAAATATATATATATATATATATAATTTTAGTACACACGATCACTTACTGCACTTACACTTATGCACGCACACACACACTAAAATAGGTTTCACTTTTAATATATATATGTATGTAAAATTTTGTGTGTTTGACGCGTTAGTGTCTACTGCAGAAGCCTAAAGTAAAAACTATGTAACACGCACAGTCTAACTGCCTAAATGACCGGCTGACTGATCGATGGACGCCGTTGATTGTCGTTACAACTTGCTGTGTTAATAACCGACCAAAAATATTGTTTCTTTTTTTTTTTAATTTTTTTTATATATATTTTTTTTATAAATGCATGTTCAAACACATTTATTCGATCCGCTCTGCCTAGACGTGTATAACTTTTTCTGTCTTTTTATAAATCAAACGTTTTTGCTACTATTCCCGTTAATATTAAGCTGAACTTCTTTTCTTTTATGCCTTATATCCGCTAAAAACCACCATTACAGGCAGTGTTCGTTTATTAACTGATTAAGCGATGTTCCTTCGCTAAGCTAGCAACTTGTCGTTGTTTCTGAAAAAAAAAAAAAAAAAAAAACACATTCGCGTTTTTTCTCCTTTACAAAAACAAAAAAAAAAGAAGAAGCATAAAAAAAAGAAAAAAAAAACATGAACAGTAGCTGTAGAAGTTAGGCCGATCCAAGTCTCTCTTACTCTCTTCGGATGGGCATATGCATGCACACACTTACAGATACCTATTTTAACTGACCATCGCACAAGCCCATCAAACTAAAATTGGTTTTACGTGTTCATGTACATCTATAGGCATATATGTTCATTTGTATGCGTCTTCGCGTGTTTATGTGTATGTCTGTCTGTCTAAGCTTTCATGCCAAATATCATCTAAAAATCATTGTGAGGCACGTTTGGTTAATGATGGACGTGTTGCGCATCATTTCAAAATTTTTTACGAAAACAGAAATTTTTTATTTATTTATTTTTATTATTTTTTTTTTCATTCTTACGTACAATGGGAAATATACCAACTGTGGCACATGCCCAGGGGAACACATATCGTAGACCTTGTTAAAATTTGTAAATCTGTTTAGTTTAACCATGTCTGTCCATCTGTGCTGTTAAAAAATTATTTTGTTAAGCATATACTTACGAAGCCACCAGGCTTGCCCGTGACGCAAGTGCAAAGACTTTTTTCACGGTATAAACGCAGCAGGAACATGTTACATAAAAGCTATCCGTACATTTGAAGCCATCCGGAATGCTTTCTCTATCATTTGAAATTTTATATAAGGCAGTATTTGTGTGTTTGTTTTGTTTGTTATTCTTCTGTTGTAATGGGATAGTTTTTGGATCGATTTCGTTTTCGGGGAGGACGCGAAAGGATTTCATGTTTCGCTCTAGCTTACTGGTCAACAAGGGGCTGCTTGTCAGTTAACGTCTAATTTTTAATTCGAAAGGACGAATAAGTGAGTGTTCAAGTAAATAATCGACGCTAAAATTATAGACGAAAATGATAATAATCTTATGACTCGAAATGAAGCGAATCGATTTCACATACGACTTTAGGTAAAATATGACAAACAAAAAAAAAATTATATGCAGCCTCGAACAAATCTCTTAATATATGTCTTGCAGACTCGTGTTCAATACGTTGTTACATAATTAATAAACTTGTTCACCTTGATACTTCGCCACAAGTTGTGTAGGTGCTCCGCAGGTAGCATGCAGTCGGTTCATAAAGGACATTATCTTTGAGAAAATGCAGGAAAGTTCTTTATTCCAAGCCAATTGTTCACTGCTTACGGCGAACACATGGCTAACGGTGACCTGCCTCACGCCAACTGAGAATAGCGCGTAACAGGACTAGGCCTTCTCTAGGCCAAGGTTCGAACGAAACCGACTCGTTTTCACACTTTCTGCACCACCCTGGCATTAAAGTAACTACAGCTGCTGGGAGGTGCTTTTCCTGTTGGATGATATCTTCTCTGACGAGTGTCGTTGAAGAGCACCTTTCTCGATGGAAAATTTCTCCGCGAACAGAGATCACGAAGATACAAAAATTTACAATAGAAGCGCGGTAGCAAATGTGAGCAGCAATATCTTCTCTGCCCCTCCCTTGATATCTTACTATTTTCTTCGTTGTTGTTTTGCTCTTGGCTTGAAATTTTTTGATAGAACACACAAGTTCGAAGCTTCAGTACAAAGAAATGTGTCACTCGCTCAAATCTCTAATCTTTTTTGTGTGCCGACAACAAACGTCCATAAAGGAACCTGTAAAGCGGAGGTCCTCGTAAGCAACTCGACGCATTCTGAGAGACATTCTTCGCTTCGCAATGGTACTCCCGTTGCTAAATATATTGCATATTCCTAAGATTCTCCGAACATTCCCAATATCTTCGGACGCCACAAGGACAATCGCCAACTAATGCTTCCGATTCATAAACGATTCGTTGATGAGATGAAAAGAAAAACACAAAGATTACAGCCGCATATGCGAGTATCCTCGAATATCTTAAATATAACACACATTCTACATACACATTCTATTTATTTTGAGGATTTATTCCTGCACCTTGGGGCTTTTGTTCAATCCAATTTTAATAAAGTGCTAATAAATTGCTATGTAAATTGTCGAACGAGCATGTTGGATGTGAAAGCAATACTAAGCTTTTCCATATAGTGCTTCTCCAAATATGGCTTTTCAGTCAGTCGCAGAACTATTTTGCCGCGATTCTTATGTATTCATGAAATTTTCTATAAAATGTAAATCATATTTTCGGACGGCTACATCATACTTTCATGACCGCCACGCGAAAGTAATTTGTGTTCCAAGATGAGTCAGTCAAATATAAATTGACGAAGCTATTGAAACCATGACAACCAACGCCCGTAGCAATGCTGATAGACGAATCAAACCGATATAGTGCTACGAAGGTTGAGTTTGCCTTGTACTGACATCCGTCATACGCCAAATTTAGCGTGTCTTTTTATCCAGGCATACATTTATCTCAGATTTTCGAAGACAAGAAACTCAGATCGCAATCGTGAGTGCTTATCATCTAATATAAGTGAAACGGTCGGAACTTTATAAAACATAACTAACAGATACCGATATATATAGTTCGGTACTTTTTTTGTGTCTCAAACAACATCAATTAGCGTTAGCTAACGGCAAGTGTTGGCAACAAAATAAAGCAGAATGTTTGGCTCTTTTCTTCTTGTTACATATTTTGTCGCTGTGGCTATGATATAAGCAAAGGCAAGCTTAACTTCAAGCAAGCATAAGTTCATGCAAGCAATTACTAACGCATGGGCTCATGTGTGCAAGTGTTAAAGCATGTGTGCTTGCAAGCATGACTTACTTCATGCCTGTGAAAATAAGATTCGCTTGGAGCGGATTTTCGCTTTCTTAATCAGTTCTTGCTCAGCTTTTCGATCGCCTGCTCTGTTGTGTAATAGATTTTTCGTTTATTTCATTTCCTTATAAATATTTTATTTATTGTAAAATACAGTACAGGAAAGTAAATACCTGCTTGCTTGATACTGATAAGCTCGTTAGCGTGAGCAACACAAATATGTAAAAAACCATTAATTCAATTATGTTGTAGTTTGGGTGTGGAAACACATGTTAACTTTAGTAAAATGTGACCATTAGAAGAGTGGAAAAAAGATGCTATCGTCTGCGTGTTTCTTAAAAAAGAAACCCAATGTTAGTGTTTTTTTGCTTTCATACATTTCCTAGAATATTGTTGTTATGATTTTTTTTTTTTATTTTATTATTAGAATATTTGTTTAAAAGTTGGGAAATTTTTATGCATTACCCTGAGTTCACGTCTGCTAATGATTTGTCCTAAGGTCAAGACAAGTTTTTGTATCCATCATATTTCTACATTCTTCTCTTCTTCTTTGCCCGCAATTTGCGTGTCGATCCCTCTGTCAGACGGATGTAGTTTAGAAAATTCTTTTATTAATCAATCATATATAGAATCTGTCCTGCATTTTTGTATGTCATACAAAGGAAGCACGTATCTTATATACCTACTGGTGATGGTTTGAAAAAATTAATTGCATCCTAACTTTAACTTCGAGTTTCTACCACATGCTCCGGAGCCCTTATAAGGTGCATATATATTTTTCCGGTGATGACTATACAAAGTGGAAAACTGCTATCGAGTTAGCTGAGTAACGAAAACGATAAGACGACCTCTAGTTTCTCGAAGGAAAAACCCATTTTTTATGAAAGCTTACCGACACAATCCGCGCAAAGATTTGCATTACGAATTTATGGAGCATCCGTCGCACAACATTTCAATTTCAGGTGTCACTTCCAGCTGTTTTTCTAAATGCTAAAGCAATTTTTCACTGCTAACATGAGTCATGACATTAGTTATAGTAGCAGACGATGAGAGTGAATTGTGAGGAATTTCTAGAAAATCACTTTACACCTGGAACGCAAAACTGTTGCAAAAGAGCATTCGACTTAAAGCAAAGCAATTTTTTGCTATGAACATTTTGTCATTCATTCATTCTAGGAACTTTTTCGTTAGCACTACCTATGACATAAACGTTGCTTATCAGTAAGCCTTGAAATATCATATATCCCTTACGGAATTAAGCAGCAATGAAACAATCAAGTTGTTAGTCATGTTTTTGGAAAATTTTTCCCACATCAACAGGGGTACGTAGGTGCTTGCGTATGAAGGAAGGAAAGGATTTAGATCACTGCGGAATATAATTTTTGTTCTCTTCTGTCCTGTGATCAGCAATAGAAATTTATTAATATAGAATTGCGCATCTCCCGTACGGACATTACGTACGTTTGACAAGTTTGTAGCTTAAGTTTTTGAAAATTTTTTATCCCATTTCTGATTAAAAGATTGCACTTGAGAGAATGAGTGAGAAAGAGAGAGAGTGAGTGAGAGAGAGAGATAGAGAAAGAGAGAGATATAAAGAAAAAAGGAGATAGAGAATAAAAAAAGACGTGTTAACAAATTCAATTGAATTTGTTTATTACTTTACTATGCCGTTGACTATAAAAAGCTTTAAGCGTTAAAGCATTTAATGTTTTTAAATGAAAAGCAAAAATCTTTATCAGAAATCTCTTTTTATTCATTTCAAGATAATTATCTTATAGAAAATTTATGAAATTTGCATGGAAAATACATAAATCTAAGTAAATATTAAACAAGTCAACAACAACAGCACGACAACGACGTATAACGAAAATTTTTTAAAAAGAAAAAACATTTATATAAAAATAATAAAGCAGGTGAGAAAAATCATGTAAAACTTATAGCGAATCGTAGATACCTGTTCAGCGAAAATTATATATATGCACACGACAAAGAAAAAAAATGATATGCGCAAAGCATATGAAATCCACTTGAGGATAGGATGAGCTCATATTAACCACCATTATCCCATAAACGGCGGTGAGAAAGGAAAACATATGCAAAAATTTTAAGTTTTTGAATAAAGTTTTTGCTTTTGCAAATAACTTCACAAACTCGTAATATCGTCCGGTATTGGACGATGTTGTGCATCAAAATTTGCTGCAGACACACGATTTTGTGAATATATAAGAGTGTGGCGTCACTCGCGATCGTATATTATCATTCGTTGTCGTCTTTTATCGTTTGTTATCGTCCACCATCACCCGTTGCCATCCATCATGGTCCGTTATCAGCCGTCATCATCTGTTATCATTGCTCATCGTTCTTTATAGTTCACCGTCGTCCGTTGTCTCTCATTGTCCCGTATCATCCGTCGTCCGTCAATATCCATTATCGTCGCGTATCATCTGTCATGGTTGGCTATCGTTCACCGTCGTCCGTTAATATCCATTATTGTGCCGTATCATCCATGCCATGGTTGGTTTCCTTTACCGTCCATCATGATCCGTTATCAGCCGTCATCATCTGTTATCATCGATATAATCGTCCTTTATCATTCGTTATCGTTCAATGGCGCCCGTTATCATCCATCATTGTTCCTTATCGTCCGTCATGGTTCGTTATCGTCCACTATCATCCATCATAGACCGTTATTGACCGGCATCGTCCAAAGTCCGTTCTCATCGGTCATCGTCTTTTATCGTTCACCTCCGTCCGTTGTCACTCATTGTCCCTTATCATCCACTATGGTTTATTATCATTCGCCATCATTAGTCATGATCCGTTATCGTCCGTTACCGTGCAATCTTAGATGATAAAACTGAGGTCACGACCTAACAGCAGCCTAATGCTGACTCGGCGATTTTTTCTAAGCAAATTTCTTTTTTCCACGAATAACTGGCAGTCATTCAAATTTATATACTTTTAGGTAGTCTTTCCTGCGTACTCGCTGGTGTTACCAGCGAAATGACCAAACTAGTGCACCGCCATCGTTAAGTGATTGATATAACAACAAAAGCCAAAGTTAAATACCGTGAAGAAACGGCACAACACATCAATACATAAGAGCTCTCAAGCAAGTATGTACCGACTGTGCAGATAAAGCGGTCATAAAAATGGTACGTACATATGTACATACATATATAAGCCTTACTATGGCTAAGTGTTTGCTAAGGTTTTATGCTATGCTGATGACCAATTTTATACGATAAGTGTTGATTTTTTTTTGCGCGTATATGTGTGTAAAAAGCAAAAAAAAAAAAGAGAGAGAAAAAAAACAACAAAGTCATTAGAGACATGTAGGCAGACATGCAACAAGATGTTGCGGCATAAAAATCGATAGGCAAAAGACCAATCGGCACTACACATACGCATATAAATAGGCATTGGCCGTGCATTGCAACAAGTTTTATGACTTTATAATATTTTGTTGATTTAACGCATGTTACAGTGCGGTCCAACAACTGCTATCTAAATGGTAATATTGAATGCATATATATATATATATATATATATATATATATGTTTATATATATGTGTGTAAAACTTACTCTCAAATATATGCATTTATATATGGGTTTTGTTGTAATTATTAATGATTACCCGCGAAGAACACGCCACGAAATGTTAAATTTTTTTTTTCCTTTTTTCTTCAGAGATGCCGGTGTTTGTTTCCAGACACTTGGTCACCAAGTTAACAACACTCCCGTTTCTTTTTTTTTTTTTTTGCATTCTGTCGCTGCTGACGTAGCAGCTGTTGTTGTCACCGTCGCTATTAAGATCTATCATAAAAACGTTGGCTGTTGTTAAGGTGGCCGTCGGCAATATTTTTCCTGACTTTATTATCGTTTATTTAAATCTCACCAGGCCGATAATTGTCACAATTATCATTCGAGCGGTTTATCTAAATTACTTTATTGTAAATTAATAAAAAAAATAATTTTCCATGTTTTCTTTACGGAAATGTTCTTTTTTTTTGTCACTAATAAAATCTTGTTGTGTGATAATAAATACATTAATAAATAGAAACAAGTAAGAAAATTATATTCGACTATGACGGTGCGACCGATTTCCATTTTCGTACAATTATTTTTTATTATATCATCAAATCGATAATTTGAACAATCAGAGCGGGATTTACTTAATTAAGAGACTGTGGCGTGATCATGCCACAGTCATCTTTCAGCACTACTTGGCTACTAGGTACAAGTATAAGTGGACAGCCTTTTATAATATATACAATACAAAGACAGTGTAGCCACTTCGCACAACTACAAACATCCACATACACGATGTGCAAACCGCCTTGAATGGGTTAAAGGACTCCTGGTGCAAAGTTGTAGACATATATTTTGTAAGCATGCCCACATGGTACATGGGTCATAGAAATAATACATTTTTCTTATAGCGGCTACATATCCCCTTGCCTTGAACACATTCGGCCATTTTCCCAGCGAAACTATATAACATTTTTTATTTTACTATACAAAGACTTTAATTGCCACTGCCTGAAGTTACGTCATGGTAACACATGACTTGTGTGTACTTTCTTTTATTTACCCGTAAATATTTCAATATTTCCGCTTTCCACATACTTGAAATTGAAAGCAAAAGCATATATACAGTGAGTCTCATTAACATTGGGTTTATTCGCTCGACAAAAAGTAAAGGCTTCTTACACCTAGCGCATTGTCCAAACATAAAAATTGTACTACCAGGAAATACATATAAAAATATAAGAAAAAAAACGAACAAAACATTATTCCACTAGACAAGAAATTTGTCAGCAAGGACGGACAAACTCGGCATTTTGGAAACCTTCAAATTCTATCAAGATGGCGACCTCTTATACAACTGCCCCAAAGTGCTTTTCCCTCTTCCACAAATCACCAGGCATGAACCCCTTAAAAATATGTGAGATGAATTAGACCGGCGTGTGCGAAAACACTAAGTCCATTCCGTACAAGATGTGAAAGACAGACTACAAGCAGAATGGAATAAGATCCCTGTTTCCTACACAAGAAAAATTACACAAAATATGTCAAAATGCTTAAGGAACATCATTAAGCAAAAAGGATGCCGCAACGAGTATTATTTCTAATAGTATGCTGCTTTTATCTGCATATCCTTGCTTATATGAAAAAACTCAATACTGATGATGCCATGTTTTTTGAGTTCTTGAAGTTATTTCACTTTCTTCTCTACTGGCATAATGTTTTGTTTGTTTTTTTCCTACATATTTTAGTATATATTTAACATGTGCTTAGTTCTTGTCGAGCGAAAAACCCCAATACTAATGAGAGTCACTGTGTATATAAATACTATTTTCTTTCTTTTTTTTATTACTTGCCCAACCTCGTACAAGTTGTCAATTATTTGTCATAAACAAATTATTTAGATTTATTTAATTTGCTATTTTTATGCCTGTACATGTAGCTCGTGCTTAAAATGCCTGTCAATCTTAATAGCATGGCTACGATCGCTTAAATTAGCAGAAGAGCTGACAAAAAGATTATAATCGTTTATTACTTATTACAGTAACGCTCGCATATAACATGTGGTTATGAGCGAGCGAGCGAGCACACACACACACACACACACACACACACACATAGGTATGTAAGTATATTTATGTAAATAAACATATAACATATAATTGTTTGCTGTTTTTTACTTTTTTTGCGTTTGTTTATGTTTGCTTTCAATAAACACAATGATATGTACTTTAGGCTACGATCGGACTGTCTGATTAATAGTATAACGAAACGTAATATGTTTTACAGCGATGGGTCGATAAACATAAGCGTAAAGTAAACAAAGTAGAAAACCACTTATCAGCCAGTCAGACACTTCAAAAAATATTATTGTTATTGATGCCAATGTTGTTGTTGTGGTTGGGTTTGGTTAGCTAATTTGACAGAAAAGGAAAGTATTTATTATAAATAACTGAAAAACTACGCGTACAATTTCTACATAAAATCAAAAGATTTAAGCAACAAACTTGCAAGTCATAATAAACTCTTCAAACGAAAACTAAAATTCATTCACAAACACTGTGTTGTTCATTCCTGATATGGTGAAATAAAATGAAAAAAAAAGCAATAACAAGAACAACAACAACAACAAAATCACTAATGTAAACAAGAAAAATAGAAAAAAACTTTTTCTTTTATTTCCGTAGAATTTACTCGAAAGCAAGCAAGAAAAACATGCAACAAATTTTAAAACGGACGCCTGCCATGTATAAGGCCAGCAAAAAAAAAAAGAAAAACAACGATTCAGTGAAATGCAACTCGAATCGTTTAAAGAGACGAAACAAATCATTGTACGCAATAACCGCAACCAGAAGCACAACAATATGTGTATCGTCTATGGCATCATCTTCATAAATGAGCAAATTAAACACTACGCACATGCATGCATATTTAGATGTGAACAAGTGTTTCATTCATTCCATAATTTTTCTTAGAAATGGCGAAATTGCGGGTGTTTTGTTTTGTATACTCACACAACTTTGTTGTTGCTTTTTTTCGTTCCTTTTTATTTTCGAACGCAACTCTCGTATGCAATATAAACGGTTTAACGTTTAGTGTTTAATACGAATCGAACATAAAGTTTAAACTTTTTGGATTTATTTAAGGAAAATCAACGGCATACGTTGGTTTGTGCATTGAGCATAATGCACAAATAAGGGATGTGGATTTTACTAGTTACTGCTTAGTAGAGACTTTTCACTATTGTTTTCGTCGGCAGGTAGTTATAAGCTCCATGTCTTTGGCACCATATGATAACTTCATCATTCTCTCTTCCCTAGTTTAATTTTACCTACGCTGGGTTGATTTTCAATATATGCATAAACGTAAAGGATTCTTATTTCTTCTTCACGTCTCCTTCTTTGATTCATGGCAGATTTCTGGAAAACGTTTATTGTTTTTTTCCACTGTTGTAGATTTATGTCTTGAGCACAAACACTTTTCTGTTCGGTTTGCTTTTATAGCTCGTTAGAATGCAGTCATAGTCGCAGTCGACAAATAAAAGTGCGTTGTAAAGCGTTCCATATCATCCTCTAGTATTTTTACCAACTTTGGCCATTGTCGATAGTAATGGTTCTGTCGCAGCCAGTAAATGGTTCAACCAGCTTCAAAACGACAGACTCAGCCAATGAAATTGGTATCGGTCCCATTTCATCTTTTCCTTAGTTTCACACAGATGTCTGTCACACTGCAACCAATTTAGAAAAAGAATTTACTTTGACAATTTCTATTATTTTCGTGGTTGCATACAAATTCACCTTTCATTTTTCGGGCACAGTATTACATAACCATAAATTGTTTCTACCGCCATTTACATCAAGCCCTGATCTTTCATTTATAATCTGCACAGTTTCATGGGGCATTCTTTATCTATACTCTTTAAAGCTTTATATCATCGATCTACGGCACGGCCTTGACAGTCATTGACATTTAATGTTATCCATCCAGCAAAAAAAAAAAAAAAATATATATATATATTCGATTTCAGATGAATGTATAGAAGATGTAAGAAAATATGTTCTTATTTTTTCTAGGCATGACTGGAATCGTTTTATTTATGCCAAGCTTCGCACTATGGGCAGGAGTTATGGAACGGCTATGTAAGGATAGTTGCCTCACTTTTTATATCTTACAACACTTGTGGTGCAGCGTACATTAAATTTTTGCAAATGTACGTCATACTTAGGAGGACTTCTGGCATATCGATCGACTCATTTTATTACAACAACAAAAGAAGAATTGTATTATTGGTCCATGACAATAATTTGACATAAAAATTGGATCAAGAAATGTGGCTCATACCCATTCCCCTCTTCATTGCGGTACCCCAGCTGTAATAAGACACCCTTTCGTAAGGGGATTGCCACACTCCTTGGGGGGACGCCGGTGAACGCTTATCCAACTAAACAGTTATGCCTGCGAGGCACCATGAAATTAGATCCTCGTGGCACTTACACACCTAAAATCTTATAAATTTGGATCATGTAGTTCTATTTTTAGAATCCCACACCCTATAAGGGTTTGCATGAATAGTAGGCCTTTAGGTGGCTACAAATGTCCTATATTTTGCTTTTTTTTGAAAACAAAAGTAAAATTGTGCTAAGCGATGTGATGTAAAGTATTCAACGACGGGCCGACAATAATGCATTCGTCTGTTATTTATATTTTTTTTGATGATTAGACTGATCTAGATGAACTTTACTTAACAATAACAAATCGCACAAAGTTAAGAAAGTAAATTTTTTTAAACACGATATCAGCGGGCAGACAAGCGAAGAAATATACTAAAATCAGTTCCTGTGTTTATCTATCTAGTGATTTATATATAGTGATTTATATATAGGTATATATGTATATTGATAAGTTGGTATATGAACGTATACGTATCTCTTCTCATAGGTATTTCTATATCTTGAACACATGTGATATATCTAACACACCTCCTGCGACGAAAAATGCTCCCTCAAACACTTGTGTACGATTGTTGTTGTTGTGCAAGATCATAAAGTAATGATTTAGAAAACTGGTCATAAAAGAAGTCAATGCAACTTCGAGACAACAACAGCTACTATAAAAACGCACACACATACATAAATGAAGGAATTGCTTAGTTTTAGTTCCTCCATAATTAGTCATTTAATGTTTGCCAATATGTTAGTGTGTGAGTATGAATATGAAGAAACATCATACAATGTGATCTGACGTAAATGGACAAATTAACCATAACAGAGTTTGTTGTTTTATATACACTCACACACGTTCATGTACAATACATACATAAGATGGTTTCTATTTATTTTTTATTTTTTATATTTTTTTTTTAATTTACTTAATTTTCCTTTGAACGCAAGTGCACATATTTGTTGTAGAACTGCTATCAAAAGTAATAGAGATATTCTTGCTTTCAATTGCGGTATTTTTCCCGTCGTGTGTTTTTTTTTGTTTTTGTTTCTTCATTTCAACACAAATGTATAGAATAGAAAACTTTCACTTTCATTTGTGAAATTTTCCTTACTTTTCAATGACATATATATGTATATATATATATATATATATATATATATATATGTATATATATGTATTATTAAACAAATAATTCATTTCATTTATATGTATATAATAAAATTAATTGTCGACAATCGAGCACGCATTCACACAAAAAACCTTAAACATACCTCTTCCACTTCACGTTAGTTATAATACACGTAGTATTTAGTAATTTATACACGTAGTTATTTGCAAATATGTATATACACGTAGTTGTATACAGAGACTAATATGTCACCTTTTTCTCTTTTAGTTTCGATTTGAAAATTTCGAATTTATCGTAAACTGTCCAATTAGTTATTCCAGTCAAATTCGTTGTGGCTTTTTAATACCATTCGGATAAGAAACATTTACATTTAGATCGCAAGTGAAGCGGCGACAAGTGAATAGAGAGGAAAAGTAAAGCGTTTCAGAAAGATTTCACTTTATTTTTTCTATTTAAAGCTTTTTTTTTTTTTTTAATTACATTTAAATGCAATACATATCCTAGGTCGAGGTTTTTTAAGCAATCGTAGCCAAACATAATTAATTTTTAAATTCTTTTGTTTGTTAAAAGAAAGAAAAAAATAACTTCAAAATTCTTAAACGAAAAGTTAAATATCACGAAAGTGCTTCCATTTTCATAACTAAAGCGAAGGCCATCCTTCAAGCTATGAACTTGGTCAAATTACGTCTTCAGCAATCTGCTGGAGTACAAAGTCCAAGTACTCGAAAGTGATGGTTAGCATTTCCTATATACAGACGACTCTGAATATCCCGGTCTTCTATCTGCCTATGCCGTGGTATGTGCTTTAGGACAAGGTCTGCTTAATCATCTACTTCAAGAAAGTGCTTCAGCTTGCACAAGCGAAACCAGAGCTATCCGTCAACCTTTGAAAATTATTATTATCGCTGATAGTCTGTCTGTGTTAAAAACTATGCGGAATTCCTCGAGTTGTTCAACTGGAGCACCACCATAACATGTGGTAATAAGATTAAAACGCTCATATCGGTTTATTGGGATAATAAGCAAGCTGGTCGAGCGGTTCCATCTGCACCTCTAATTATGGACGATATTGTGGAAAAATTGGGCCCTTGAAGTTACATTGGAAGGAAAGTTGAAGAGAAAATTATGAAAGCATATCTACAGTGCTATCATCAACACTACTCCTTTGTTAACCCTCACTTACTTCCGCCATTATGTCCAGCAAATATTGACAAAATCAAGGCCAAACATTTGCGAGAGTTCGCCTTGGCCATGCAGTTGCAACACGCCAATGAATCTTGAAGAAGTCTTCTTCCCCAGTCTGCAATTACGGACATATTCTTACGATAAAGCACTTCCTTTATGACTTTTATTGAAAGAACCGGATTCGAAACAACTGGAACGTAATATCTCTCTCTCTCTCTCTCAACTTAATAGAATATTTTATCAAAATTGATAGGTTCAATATCTAATTTTATTTCCGAAAATAGAGCCTAATATATTTTCTCTTGGTCTATGAATTTATTATTATTATTATTATTATTACTATTATTAACATAGAAGTAAATTCTAAGACTAAAGTGTTAAAGCACTTGCGTTTAAGGCTAAATCTAAGGTGATCCACTTTCGAAAACGATCTAAGGTCTAAGGATCGACTTTCGAAAACGATCTAATAAAAGTAATGTTTTAAATGAAATGGCATAAGGTATTTAATATTTGCACTTGTCCGGGTACGATTTGTCTTCTTTTTTGTTGTAATGCAACTGACAAACGTCCCTCTTTTAGGAACTTTCCTTCTTCCATATCCCTTTTAAACACAGCTTCTTAAAATCCTTTCTGTGCGTACTTTATCTCCACAATGTTTTACTTCGCTTTGCTGTCGTACGTCACTTGCGGTAGAGGCAATATAAAGTTTTTGCGAGCGTACGTAACACACACTCGATGATTAGAAATATTTAAATTTGTTACTGGAGCGCACCCCTTTCAGTTGCCTACACAAATATGAGCAAACTGTCACTGATATGTCACTAGTCAAGTAAAAAAGGCATTTGTCCGCGCTGACTATTGGTGGTTATATTTATTGGATTTTATGCGTTTTATGTACCAGTTTTCTTACGTACCAAAACCGTATTTACAGTACTATTCTAAACAAAACCTATTGGCTTAATTCTAAAAGAAGATAAGGGTGAATTCGATAGAAATGCAATCTATTTCTCTTAGGGGACTTTCTTAACACAGATCAAATTACAATTTTTAGGTGATTTTGATCATACGCAAAATATTAAATTATTGTAAAGAGGGCCACATACCCTACACCACATGGAGCAATTGTAGTAAATTTCCGGACCCCCTCTCATATAACCGTTCCTACGAAAACGAAACCTATACATGATAAAAGATCTCATTTTCAATATTTTATGGTGAAAAGGTCTCATTATTTGTGCTTATGATGAAAATTTGTTCATGATAGCAATTCCACATAAAAATTAAATGGACCAACTTTGAGCCACATGGGTCGATTTTTTGGACCCCATTCCATAAAAGATTTCTCGTGAATAGTAAGCCCTTCAGAAAAAGGTTTAATTTTTAATATTTTTTGATGAAAATGTATCCACAGTAGCAAAATAGCAAAAAAAATTAACCGTAAGGAATTTGGATCAGCTAGGTCTATTTTCTATAGTCATAAAAAGGGTGCCCTTGTATGGAAAGAAAGTATATGTATAATATATAAAAAGTGAATTAAGTTTACTATGTTTGGATCCCGGCACATGATGTCTTAGGCATCTTCCAATATGCGGCCTTTCCATGAAAATAGTGTGTAATTTTTGATGTATTATTACCGAAAGCAGTGAATAACTATACTAGTCGAAGTGGTGTAGGGTATCTAATAGTCTGATTGGCCCGATTGTAGTGTTCTTACTTGTTAACAACTACCTGAAGCTTCGTCTGTTACTGAAGATTTCGTCGTGTTATTGAAAGAATTAATTCCTTCCCAGTTTACACGTTGAATATCGCCAAGCATTTTGGAAGTCATTACCGTTGCTAAGAGAAACGTAGCAAGAAATCTCTAAAAGGTGAAACTTCATGGACTTGTGAGACGCCTATACAACGAGCGTTATGCACGCTTATTTTGCTTACCTGTCGCGCCACGTGTTGGCTTCGGTTATAATTACAAGACAAACATTTGCACAGAAAATACTACCACTTTTACTATATACAAGATTTTCAATAATAATTTATATATTTATATGTGTAATAAATACATGTATGTCGTCTTGGCCTTAAAATATTCCAAAAATCTTGAAATTAACGAATATGTTTTATTTTTCATTAAAATCCCGATCTCACTGCCACTGGTCGCTACGTTTTCAACGTAATCTTACCATATCTCCTTTGCGAGCATACTCATCAATGGCAGCTACTGGTTAATACAATTCTTGCTTTTGCGGAAAAATTGCAGCAGTGAACTGTATCTGATATGCGCAGAATTTCACTCGACTCGCAATGTAACAAATACTCCAGGCTTTGTTGGAAAGATGTCATCAAAAGTATTTCGAATTTTTTAACGGACGTGCCCGAAAAGCTACTGTTCTTAGATGAGAGGTTTCATTTGGAATTGTTGAAAAAGAATAAGGTGCGTTCAAAGACCTCATTATGTTACAGAATAATAAGAATTTCTTTTGGTATATAAAATATATTTATTAATGTCACCACACAATTTCTACCTTAAAAAAAAAATAAAAATATTGTGCACGGTATGGTGTAACTTATATATTCTCTTTCGTTCTGCGATTTTCTAATTAAGCACTTCATAAACCTGAAATGTACGAGTTTTCATTTAATCGTACTGAGTGGATTAGGCTGATACGGTAATTATAATAATAAGAGAGTAAATAAATAAAATCGTAAAAGTAAAAAACAAATTCATTTACTTAAAAAAAATCACTAAATATCTCCAGTTTCATCTTTATATGAAATATCAAACACAACTTACAAAGCATTATTTATAACAATATGAAATACGTATATACAGTTTTATTGATAAGCAGGTGCAAGGAATTTGTGATTAAAGGTGGATCTTACCGATAACCATTTATCTGATTTATTGCCGTTTTTTTAATTACAAAATCCTTATACCTTGTTAATATCTCGGCCTTTCTTTTTTTAGATGAAAAGTAAAATATAAAACATCATGTAATGAAATCTGCAAGACATACGAGAGCTGATGATAAATATCAAGAAATCCATAAAATTAATAATAGCATAACCTAAAAGGTAAAGAGGTAACGAGAATTGCCTACGCTCCATGTTATATGCTTTGGAACTTTCTTTTTACTTTAGGTTTTATTGGTATTATTAGTTTTATTGTCAAATCTTGTGCCTTGGATCTGTTTGTCGAGATCATTTTGAGATAATTTATAGGAAAAGTTTTTCATATTTTTGCTCTTTACCGTTCTCGGTCAAATCATTTTATCCTTGGAATTTATTTGGGTAGCTTTTGATGGTGGCGGGGGTGCAGGTATATTCGATGGTGGTGGCATTGGTGAATGTATATCGTTTTTGGGTAAGATTTTCTCCTTTTGCTTTTCGGCCGCCTCAAGTAACACAGACTCTTTGCAAGCATCAATTTTCTGGAATAAAGTGAAAGTATATAAATTTTTAGTTTTCAAACTTATAACGAAAAATTTCAACCAAGATATACTAAACTGAACCTTTCATGTCATTTGCTATTTCGATCGAAGAATAAGAGTATAAAAGTTTTGCAAAGTGTTTGTATGAGCCTTTTAGCCGAATTTTTAACCATAATGGAAAACACTAAAGTCGTTTAACAAGATATCGTTTAACAAGATATAAAATGCATCTTTTTCCAACAAATGAAATGAAGAATTTGAATATCACATAACTTGCTATACTCTCATCGCTCACTTAAAAAACACAATCAGATTTCAGTTCATACACAACTTACATCGGTTTTCAAATTATTTTTTTGATCGGTAATATTTAAATCTTCGCATGTGTCCTTCACTAATTTGGCGGGATCCACTAAATCCTCACACGGTTGCGTGGGTGTTTTGCAGTCTGGCTTAATAAACTTAATTGTGCTTGCACTTTTTGCAGCTAAATTAATCTTCTTCGCTTCCTCTTGACTTTTCGCTAAAGCCTTCTCAATTTTGTCTTCGGCTTCTAAAAGTTGCTCTTTATCAAGCAAAGCAATTAACTCTTCTAATTGCTTTTCATTAAGTTTAACGTTTTCGCGGCCAATGGCTTCAACCACCTGCGGTAAATTGAAAAGAATTCTTTTGCCTAAAACTCCATCTAAAAAAAATCATTCTCAAAAATTACTTACATACCTTAAGAACTTCATCAACTGTTATAACGCCATCCTTATCCGAATCCAGTTTACTTAAAACGTTAACAATTTGCGTAAGTTTTGACTCGTCCGATGTCTGCTTTAGCTGCAATTCAAATTTACATGAAAATTATATATTCATGTACATATGCGAGGGACTTACTTTCTTTATCGTTTGTACCAGCTCATCTATGTGAAGAAATTCCTCTTCGTGCTTAGCAGCTATGTCAGCTTTGCGTTCCGCTTGTAATTGTTGTTTATGTTTACTTTCAAAATCATCAAGCACTTTATCCAATTGTCCAATCATACGATTGACTTTTTTGAAAAGCATCTTGGCGGCGCGACTTTCTGCCACAGGCTCTTGCACAGCTTTCCCGACCTCCTTTAATTCTTTTACATCCTCTTTATATTCTTCTAGTTCCTCTTTAATTTCTTTAATAGCTTCTTTCTCAACCAACATTTTCTTGTCAGTAGATAGAGTTTTCAAGGCTTCATTAAGCAAAGCTACATCTT
Source organism: Glossina pallidipes (assembly GCA_000688715.1). Classification (NCBI taxonomy): domain Eukaryota; kingdom Metazoa; phylum Arthropoda; class Insecta; order Diptera; family Glossinidae; genus Glossina; species Glossina pallidipes. The sequence goes on from KK499885.1 coordinate 26,602, forward strand.
TAGATGAAATGCTTTTTTCTTCTTCCATTCTTTTTTCATTTTCTGCCGCTTGGATGATCATATTGCGTTCGGAGCAAATAGGATCACTTTCTTTCATAACTTCCGTCATTTCTCCTATCTCGGGTTCTGTTTCAACTTTAACTTTAGCCTTAGCACGTTCCTCTTCTCGCTCTTCTTCCCGCTCCTCCTTAATTTTTCTTTCCTCCTCCTTGATTATTTCAATTTGAGTTTTGTTATCGATTTTACCTTCACGCTCACCGATGGCGGCTTTAGTTTGGGTGGCCAATGAATCCGGTAACTTTCTTAATGTTTCCTTAAGTTTATCCGTGGTTATGGAATCATCAGAGAGCAACATAGTGCGAGATAATAGTAATAGTGTTGGTGGCACCTTTTCATTTAAGGACAAATCAATCCATTCCTGTAGTTGAGTTCGCATACGTTCCTCTGTCAGCCCATACGCTCGCATGCCACGTGACTTACACGCTTGCTGTAATTCCCACAAATCCAAAGAGCTCACACCTTCTCTAGCAATCACACGATCGTCTGTGGTTAAAGAGCGCAACTTCATTCTTAACTGGAACCTTAAGAAATTTGTAGTGCCCACTGTATTTAATTCTAACACCCTACAAAGGGCAATTAATTGTTCACGCGACAGAGAATCCAAAGTAATTTCGTCTTCAAATCGTTTCGCATACTTAATTATTTCTTCGTTCGATGCGTATTCATTGGGATTTTTAATTTTCTGGAAGAACATGTCAAATTGTTTTGCTTCCTCGCTTTTATGTTCTTTATGTTGCACCGCCATCTCATCCAAAGTCTTTTGCAAGAACTTCACCATTTCTATTCTTACTTGCACAGATTGCTTCAAACGATCTTCTCGTTCCTTAGCTGTTTGAAACGTGGAGGGTAACATTCCAGGAAATAATTTAATAAACAATGGCAACAAGAGTTCCAAAAACGGTACAACGATAAAGACCGAAAAGGGTATCAAACGAAATAAGTCTGAAGTAGTGCGTAACAATAAGCGATTTTCTCTACGATTTAAAGTTTTTCCATTCAGAACACGCCACAATAATTTACGGCATATGTTAAGATCAATTACTAATAAACGAAACCCGTGATAGTAATGCACCAATTCCTCCCAGATACGATCTTTCAGAGGTTTCTTCACCACAATCGATTTTGCTGTAGATTCATTCAATTTTTTGCTCGCGCTTGCATTATCGGAATCATTACTTGTTACATGGCCAATGCTTGCAGCCTCAGACGTAGCAGTAGTACTAGATGCTTCTTTCATGATTTCTTCGACCTTTTCTTTCTGTTTATTCTTCATAGTTTGGACTGTTACTTCAACTTTAGAAGAAGGTTGGTCGAAAAGCCGATGAGTTCGGCAAAAATACCTCGAAATATTGTAGACGTAAGGTTTTGTTGGGTAACCCATTCTGTTGGCGTTCTTGTTGCAGAGGACACTCAGAACTTCAGTTGTATTATTGGTCGACAAAAAGCGTTTACCAAGATACAAACGCGGAATATAGTTATCCTGCCTGTACTTCACAAACATACTTGTACAAATATGTGCGGTGGAATCTGAGGAATGTTATTTTTGAAATTTTTAGTAGTATTTGTATTTTTTTATTGCCTTCTCTGTGAATCATTTTTAAGCATTTTACATAAACAATCTGAACGATGCTTTTGAGAATACGTAAACATTTTTTGTTATAAAATGCGCGGCCTCGAATATATTATTCTAAGTATTCTTCGACAATAGATCGCAAGTTATATATAAGTAGCCTAATTTTTACCTTTCCCAAAAACGAACATTCTCAGGTGAAAAGAAATCAATAGGAAAATTGCTGTATGAGCTATTGTGCACATACCGAGGACTTTTGCAAGCAGTTGTAAGTATTTACATAATTACTTTCCTAATATTATAACTGCCGGGTGTAAGATCGGGTCAAGTGCACACTGGCTAAAATACAGGTAAAGTAATTCTATCATAAAGAAAATATGTTTTTTGATGACCTCAATCAAAATTTGTCTCTCTTACTAACTTTATCAGATCGACAATTTCCAAAGTGGGCGTTAGAATAAAAACAATATTAAGCCGATAGGATGTCCCATTACGCTATTGAATATGAAAGGGGGTACTTCTTTTTAATTTAAGTCGACGTTTCCAACCGAAACTAGAGAGTATCATTAAATTATAAAAGATAGGTAGATTCCTTTGCATTTTGGACATTTTCATACATTTTTAGGAACTATTTCAAAACATAAGGAAATGCACGTCATATCTTATAGTGGCATACAGGCGAAGCAATTCTCACAGCTAAAATAATATAATTTAGCAAATACACATAGACTCCAAAATCGATTATGGAGTCCTGTTTAGTTTGGTAAGGGGCAATTCCCGTTAAATCAAAATAGGCAATACAGCGATCGGCATATAGCTATATTCCACTAATGATTATTGCATTAAACTGAAAAAATCTCATGTTTTGATCTGTTGGGTTCGTTTGCAACTAAAAGTTGGCAAACCCGGTCTTCTCCATTTTGCTTACATATGTCGTATATATAATGCTTAGCACATGAACACACAATATTTTTTTAAATTAGTTTTAAAGTTGTAAAATATTGATCTGAAATCTCTAACTTACATCTTTTGATGGGTAGCGCTAGTTCGGTTTTGTGGCCACATTTTCTATAACTGCGCACAAAAGTGTTCATTTTACTTCTTTTTTGTTTTGGTTAGTGATTATATATTCGCTTTTATTTAGTATGGAATTTCCCGTCAATATCTTATCGTTTTTCGTTTTGCAAACAACTTTGCACACAGGTGCTGCTTATTGTGTTTGATGAATTTTGTTAATGAATTAAAAACTTTCCCCCGAATAGCCTTCATAAGAAAAGCACTTTTCAAGATCACAAAAGAAAAGGAAAATAAGTAACAACAAATAAATAAACCTTGTCTATCCAAATGTTATGTTATATATTTACTTTGTACTCTTTGCGAAAATTTTCGGTTCAAAACGAGTACTCGATACGATTTGCACTTTGTTACTATCTCTTTCCTATAAGTTTGCATTGAGCGAGATAATGTAAAAGCGTATTACACAATCTCACGTGAAATTTGCGTGAGTTCTTCTTCGATTTTATATCTCGTCTATTATACACCCTGTGTAGTTACAGATACGTAAAATAGTCGTCATCTATTAAAATTTTTGTTTCTCTCTTATTGAAGTGTTTTTCATTACCATCCGATGGAAATTTTATTTTTATTTAATGGATGGAGGCCTGGAATTTTTTTGTAATTTCGTTTTCACTATTTTATTTTTACAATTTTTTATGTCGCTTTCGTAGAAACTTATGCGATTTTTACTTAAGAAAGCGGCTAGTTTTTTATAAACTTTTGACCGAATAGGAAAGGAAAATTTTATTTCTATGCGAATAGTCTTACAAAAATAATATGCTGGCTTTTCCTGGTTTTCTTCAATCACATTCTATTAAGAGTTGAAAGCTGATGGATTGAAAAATGAATACTAGAGATGAGAAAATAAATCGATTGGAGAATAAAAATCCCTAAATACAAAACGGAGCTGGTCGGAATGAAAATAAATGATAAAAACAACCAAAAACTCTGGAAATAATCGTTAAATCTAGAAAAATATTTTTTAAAAGTCTTTGAATATAAAACAAAGTTGATTAAAATGAAAATATATGAGAAAAATTCTAGAGGAAATGTTAAACCCAGAAAAATATTTCTTTGAAAATAAACGTAGGGATAGTGCAAAAAATTCCGAGTTTTTGTTACTGTAAAAAGTTAAAAAAATTGTTCATCAAGACCGTGTGTTCTTTTTACACATACCTATGTTGTTCAAAGGGCCGGTATTTAATTCTTTATAATTCTTTAAGTTTCATTGATTTCCTGTACGATTTGTTTCATATTTACTGTACAATCAATGTCTACGATTTCATATCAATTTCTCAATAACAATGATTTCATGCGAATTTTTTAAAATGTATTTTTCGTTTTCAATAAAAGGAAAACTTTTAAGCTTTTTCGTTTATCGTATGGTTAGATCGTAAAAGTTGCTGAAAATTTCCTGCGAGGGCGGAGATTCCGGTGGTCATCATTTCCAGTTTCCTCAAACCCTGTTTGTGCTCATATTTGCAGTAAGTTCGGTTTACAAGCCCATAAAAATGTCTGTGATCTTTAATCGTAAAGACGGTATTAATGGTAAGTTATTTTTGCCATGACAGCTTACAATATGTTCACTGTGTAGTAGGTTAAACAGGAAAAAACAGGACGATCCACAAACGCCATTTGAATGTTTGATACACTCTACGCACAAACTTAATAGAATCTTTTGTATTTTTAAGAACATCTTTGAATATTATCCCTCTCTGAATTTGTTGCTCTAAAAGCAACCTTATGGTTTTTTATATTGATTTGTTATTATCGTAACATTGTGAATTGTCGCGAACAGCAATGGCCTTGTGGTTTTTGTTGTTTTTACAATGTGTTAACCTCTTGTTAACAAGTTTGTTTACTAATTATTGAACAGAAGTGTACATTACCAAAGCATAACACATCAAAAGGTATTGGCAGGTCTATGCCACGCACAGCGATTCGTGTCCATATTGGCGATGAAGTAAATCCATAAATCCCCACAGCACATCTTTTAGATAAAGTAGATAGGAAGCAAATAAAAAAATGCCAAAGGGCTGTCCACAATTCCTTTGAAAAAAGCTTATGGTTCTTTTGAAAGATGGACGGACTTTACATGGTGCCTACTCTGCGAACGGCTGAAGCAGTAGCTTTAATGGTTGCTACACATTTTAATTCTTTAATTATAACATATGTAATTTGTAACCAAGTACATGTGAAACAACATATAGAATATTTGTACTTAGTTTTTGGACGTTTTTTAACAGGGAACTACAGTTTAATGAATTGTGTGGTGGTTTAGCAGAAAATTCGCGACATATGATTTCAACTGACTAATTTTGTATTCTTCTTCTTCACTTCATGACAAAGTAAAGTGGTATTCTTTTGACACTTTGCTATCATTCGTAAAAAAAAAAAAAAAACAATTCACAGGTACGAGGAAATTCATGGAACCTGATTAAATTTTTGTACAAATTTTGTTTTTCTCTGTTTTTACAGTTTCAACAGACACCTTTCAATATTTATTAGAGCCTTTTAACTCTTGGGACAATACATAAGATTGTGTCGGGCTTTCAAGAGCGGTTCATCTTGGTGATTAAACTATCACGCTTCTTATAATTAAAAATAAGTTTTTTAGGAAATTCCAACAAATTGGAGAGTGAAAGGGAAAAGTTTACTCAATTCTTTTTCAGCTTGTCAACCTCGTCCACCTCCACCATTTTGGGATCATCCGGAGGAGTTGGAGTAGTTGACATAACTGTTTGTTATGGCTGATGAACTAAACCCCTTAGCTGGCACAGCACACCTTTTAGATGAAGTAGATAGTAAGCAAATGAAGAAATTTCGATGGTTTGCCCTTAATGAAATTATTTTTAGAAAAGCTTATGGTCCTTTTGAGAGACGGGCGGACTTTAATTGGATATTTGCGTTCAGTGGATCAATTCGCTAACCTAGTATTACATCGCACTATCGAACGTATTCATGTCGGGAATAACTACGGCGATATAGAGCGCGGTGTGTTTATTATTCGAGGGGAAAATGTTGTGTTATTGGGAGAAATTGTACGTACTCAGGCGCAAGCAATTAAAGCGTAGAAAATATTCTCAATTTTACTTTTAGGATCGTGGTAAAGAATTGAAGTTGCCGTTAAAGGAAATATCCGTGGAAGAGATTTTAGATGCGCAACGACGTGAGCAAGAGCAAAGGCAAGAAAAACATCGCTTGATTTCAAAAGCTTTAAAAGAAAGGGGCTTGGCTGTCAATTCCGATATTATCAATGAAGATTTTTGCTGATATATGTATGTATGTATGAGTTTGTATGAACATTAAAAAGCTTTTTTGCTAACAAAGTGAATTAAAATTATTTGATCCGACGTCTTCAATGCCTATACATTTTCCTAAAGCTTGGATTATTTAAATTTTGATTGCCTATTTTGCTACAATTCTAGACAATGTTCA